>ML108337.1:67718-87468 GCA_003697995.1 Taxidea taxus jeffersonii
GGTTGGACAGACCCTTTGAGTATGATATAGTGTCCTTCCTCATCTCTTATTATTGACTTTGGCTTAAAATCTAATTGATCTGATATAAGGATTGCCACCCCAGCTTTCTTCTGATGTCCATTAGCATGGTAAATTGTTTTCCACCCCCTCACTTTCAATCTGGAGGTGTCTTCGGGTTTAAAGGAGTTTCTTGTAGGCAGCATATGGATGGGTTTTGTTTTTTATCCATTCTGAAACCCTGTGTCTTTTCATTGGGGCATTTAGCCCATTTACATTCAGGATAACTATTGAGAGATATGAATTTAGTGCCATTGCATTGTCTGTAAGGTGATTGTTACTGTATATTGTCTCTGTTCCTTTCTGATAATACTTTTAAGGTCTCTCTTTGCTTAGAGGACCCTTTTCAATATTTCCTGTAGAGCTGGTTTGGTGTTTGCAAATTCTTTCAGTTTTTGTTTGTTCTGGAAGCTTTTTATCTCTCCTTCTATTTTCAATGATAGCCTAGCTGGATATAGTATTCTTGGCTGCATGTTTTTCTCATTTAGTGCTCTGAATATATCATGCCAGTTCTTTCTGGCCTTCCAGGTCTCTGAGGATAAGTCTGATGCCAATCTATTATTTTTACCATTGTATGTTACAGACTTCTTGTCCTGGGCTGCTTTCAGGATTTTATCTTTGTCACTAAGACTTTGTTACTAAGACTTGTAAATTTTACTATTAGGTGATGGGGTGTGGGCCTTATCTTATTGATTTTGAGGGGGATTCTCTGCACCTCCTGGATTTTGATGCTTGTTCTCTTTGCCATATTAGGGAAGTTCTCTATGATAATTCTCTCCAGTATACCTTCTGCTCCCCTCTCTCTTTTCTCCTTCTGGAATCCCAATTATTCTAATGTTGTTTCGTCTTATGGTATCACTTATCTCTAGAATTCTCCCCTCATGGTCCCGTATTTGTTTGTCTCCCTTTTGCTCAGCTTCTTCATTCTCTGTCATTTGGTCTTCTATATCACTAATTATTTCTTCTGCCTCATTTATCCTAGCAGTAGGAGCCTCCATTTTTTATTGCACCTCATTAATAGCTTTTTTAATTTCAGTTTAGTTAGATTTTAGTTCTTTTATTTCTCCAGAAAGGGCTTTTATTTCTCCCAACAGGGTTTCTCTAATATCTTCCATGGCTTTTTTGAGCCCAGCTAGAACCTTGAGAATCATCATCCTGAATTCTAGATCTGACATATTACCAATGTCTGTATTGATTAGGTCCCTAGCCTTCGGTACTGCCTCCTGTTCTTTTTTTTTTGTGGTGAGTTTTTCTGCCTTGTCATTTTGTCCAGATAAGAATATATGAAGGATCAAATGAAATACTAAAAGGGTGGAAAAAAACCCAGGAAAATGTGTTTTAACCAAATCAGAAGAGACCCCAAATCGTGGCAGGAGGGGGGGAGAAGGAGGGTAAAAGAAATTCAGGAAAGAGAGAAAAAAAATTAAAAGAAGGAACATAAATAAGGAAAAAATATAAAAAAGAATATATATATATGTATATGTACATATATATATATATTAGACAGTTGACTAGAACAGGGTCACCCACTTAATTTGGGGAGTATTTTGGTCTCTTAAAAGAAACTAACTCCCTAAATTTTAAAGAATGAATAACATACATAAGGGTAAACTCAATGAAGGGATGGAATATGACTATAAAGAGGAAAAAAAATTTTTTTTAAATTTCTAACAAAGGAGTTGATAAGCTAAGTCTGTTGGGAGAATAAAAAAAAAGAAAGTGTTGAGAACTTGCTTGGGCTGGAGACTAGATCAAGCCCAGTTCTAGATTTAGCGTGTATTTTGCTCTATTAGAAGAAGTTGTACCCCAAATGTTTTATGTATTTTTTTTTAAATTTTTTAAAAGATTTTATTTATTTATTTGACAGAGATTACAAGTAGGTACAGAGGCAGGCTGAGAGAGGAAGGGAAGCAGGCTCCCCGCTGAACAGAGAGCCCGATGTGGGGCTCGATCCCAGGACCCTGGGATCATGACCTGAGCCGAAGGCAGAGGCTTTAACCCACTGAGCCACCCAGGTGCCCCATGTACCCCAAATATTTTAGAAGAAAAAACCCTATGTGTATACAAAGAATAAAGTTAGATACAATGAAGGATAAAATATGACTATAATAATAAAGGTTCAAAAAAGATTTTTTTAAGAAAGTCAAGATAAAATAGTTAAAAAACGTTAAAAGAGGAAAGAGTAAAAGTTAAAAAATTAGCAGAAAAGAAAAAAATTAAAAAAAATTAATTAACTTTGCAAGACTAAAGATTCATGGGGAGAAACTGATGAATTCCATGCTTTGCTTTCTCCTCCTCTAGAATTCTGCTGTTCTCCTTGGTAAGTGAACTTGGTCTTGGTTGGATTTCTTGTTGATCTTCTGGGTGAGGGGCCTGTTGTAGTGATTTTCAAATGTCTCTGCCCCAGGCAGATTTGCACTAGCCTTACCAGGGGTCGGGCTGAGTAGTCTGCTTGGGTTCGCTTTTGGGAGCTTTTGTTCCCTGAACACTTTCTGTAGAGTTCCGGAGGATGGGAATGAAAATGGCGGCCTTCCAATCTCTAGCCCGGAGGAGCCAAGAGCTCAGGGCCCCACTCCTCAGTGCACCCTCAGAGAAAAGCGCTTAATCACTCCTGTTTCCCCGGCCTCCAGCCACGCTTGGAGAAAATTGCACAATCACTCCCATCTCACTGGCCTCCAGCTGCGCTCCGAGCTCACCCAGCCTGTGGCCAAGTGTCTCTGTCTCTGGCACAGAGCCCTGCCTGGAGTCTCTGAACCTTGAAGATCCCTGAGCTCTTCCAGGTCTCCCCGGATCTTGTGGGGACCCCACACACAGAGCACTGGCCTGTGTCATGGATTATGGTTCAAGGTAACCCTGAATTGAGAGCTCACTCCTAGGTTCTGTCTCTGTAGCCGGCTTCCCTGCTCTAATACCTGTGAGCTCTGCGACACTCAGACACCCCCGATCCTTCTGTGACCCCGCAGGACCTGAGGCCATGCTGTCCCCGCCAGGTCTTCACCCCGGTTTAGCCTCTGGAGTGATGTCCCTCCGTGGAGCAGACTTTGAAAAGTCCTGATTTTGTGCTCCGTTGCTCTGCCGCTTGCCAGGAGCCGGCCCCTCCCCCCGGGGTCTATCTTCCCATCGCTTTGGATTCACTTCTCCGCCCGTCCTACCTTTCAGAAAGTGGTCAATTTTCTGTTTCTAGAATTGTTGCCCTTCTTCTCTTCAATCTCCTGTTCAATTTGTAGGCGTTCGGAATGGTTTGATAAGCTATCTAGCTGATCTCCTGCTGCCTGATGTTGTCTCAGCCTGCTACTTCTCTGCCATCTTGACTCCTCCCCCGAAGGTAGTCTTTTATTAAATATATTTTTAAGAAAATCATGTGGGGGCACCTGGGTAGCTTAGTAGGTTAAGTATCTGCCTTTGGCTCAGATCATGATCTAAGGATCCTGAGATCGGCCCTGCTTTGTGGGAAGCCTACTTCTTCCTCTCTCACTCCTCCTGCTTGTATTCTCTTTCTCACCATGTTTTTGTCAAATAAGTAAATAAAATCTTAAAAAAAAAAAGGAAATCATGTTAATCATGCTTTTATTGCCTCTTTTCAATCCAATCTAAATTAGATATTTATCATATATTTTCTATCTTGAATATATTGGATTTAGTTCATAATTACTTTGATTTCTTATATTTAAAAAATACCTTACTAAAAAATAAAAATAAATATAAATATAGCATAAGCACAGTGCCCCTTGAGCAATATTGTACTGTGATATCAGAAGGATCTGTATTGGGAGAATGAAGACATCACCCCTATAGTACTGTTAAGACTAGAGGTATTACTGGTGGGAATACTAAAACATAGTTTTAGTATGGGTTTCTGAAACAAAGACATATCATTTATTGCAATGAATTCTGTACCTACTGAAAGTGAGCAACTGGGCCCTGGTAGGAATGAAGGTTCTGTTCCTGTGAGATCAGTGATCAAGCAGTCAGAGAACTGTGTCCTCACAGATTATTTAAGTAATATGCTCAGAGGGACCCAGCAGACATAAGATGCAAATGATAAATCCAGAGTCAGGTGTAACAGGGACAATGAAATCAACCTCATCCCCCATCCCGTGTTATCTATCACTCTTATACCAGCAGATCTCTGCCAAGACACACCTATGGCAATGTTGAAGTTTGCTTATAAACAGCTGATGGAGGAGAATTTCCCCTCTAAAATGAGTTCACTAAGGGGTTGGTATGTTATCTTGGCATTAGCTGAAAACATGAGTGAATTACAACTCCAAGCAGAGGTTTCCCTGAGAGGCAGTGCTACAGGAAAACTCTCTCAACAAGTAGAGCTAAGAGTGTTGTATTTGGCATTCACTTTGTGTGGAAAAAGAAATATCTCAAGGCCCCATGCATCCATAGACAGTGGCAATGGTTGGACAGACAGCTGGTTGATCAGGGACATAGGAAAGGAAAAATGGAAAATTGAGGACAAGGAGATATGGAAAAGTGACATGTATTTAGACCTATGAAATAAGCACAAAATGTGAAGACCTTTGATTCATATGTCAATATCTATCCGAGAACACACACACACCATCCACAGAAGAGACACTAACCAACCAAACTGATAAAGTGACGTGACCAGTAGACATCACCCAGGCTTCATCATAATCCACCCTTGTGCTGGCACAGTAGACAATGAAGAATGTAGTCATGAAGGCTATGCATGGGCTCTAGATCATGGGGTCCCACTTACCAGTGCTAATCTAATGACAGTCCCAGCTGAATGTCCACATTGTCAGCAAAGAGATCAATCTTAGACTCTATAACATCACTGTTCCTTGAAGAGTCAAGTCAGCTTCTCAGCTGACTACATTCGATCCTTCCACTCTGAAAGGAGCAGCAATTCATCTTGAAGATAATTGACACATATACTTGGTATGGGATTGACTTTCATGTCAGCAGAGCCTTCTCTGGACAGACTATCTGAAGACTTACAGAGTGTTTTATTCACAAATAATACCAAATAATTTTTATAATTATATTAAAGGAGGTTGGCAGTAGGAAAATGACCAAGAGATCTATTAGTTCTTTTTTATATAAGACCACACAGAAGCCACTAGCCTGGGAGCATACCACTTAGCCTCCTAAAGATACATCTGAGGCACAAGTTTAAAATTATATCCCACAAGGATTCTCCTCTAGGACTGATTATTCTCAGGACTGAGTGTAACACTCTAAGTCAAACCATTATCTTAGTTTTTCGTCTTCAAGGACAATACATGGATCTGGGATCCAAGTAGTTGAAGTAAGAATATTCCCTGTTACCATCACTTCCCCATATACTTGGGGTCCTTGTGCTTCTAATTGCCACAAATTTAGGCTCTGTCAATTGAGAGGTTCTGGTTCTTAAAGGAGAATTCTTCCATCATGGTATGCAGTAGTTGTCCCATTGAATTCTATGGTATAATTACCAATCAGTTATGTCAGGCTCCTTATGCCAGGGACCAGGAGGAAAGAAAATGAGTCACAATACTGGTAGGAGTAATTGACATCAACCTTGTATACTGGTAGGAATATATGACATCAATCTTTAAGAAAATATAGGACTTCTGCTACATGAATAATCAGAAAATGTTAGGTTTATTCTGGGGTTATTCATTAAGTCATCTTTTAGAGAGTGATTACTACTCTCATCCCTTCCTCTACTACCTGTTTTTAGATGCCCCTTACCCTCAGCTAGTAGCCCTCTTAATCTAGGTTGCTTTCTTCTTGGGCAATTCAGACTTTTATCCCTGTGGAGTTTGGGGGAGAGGAAATTTTGCCCTGTGATTTAGGAAGATGGGTGTTTTGCAGAGAGTAAATCATGTAGGTATGAGAAGAACATTAAACACCCAGAACAATCTGTGGGGGAAATGGGAATTCCTATGAAGATAGCTCCAGCTAATACCATGTTTGTAATGGCATTTATTAATGGAGTTAGGCCACTTAATTTTCCTGGTAATCACTAGTGTAAAGTAACAGAGAGTAACTGGTTGGAATAAGCCAGAGATGGAAATTGGTCCTCTAAAAAGTACAACATGAAGATAGTCAAGGGGCAAAGAATTTGAGGGTAGTATTAGGACAAATCATGGAGCCCAGTTTAAGTAAGGAAGAAAATAAATACAGATTGGCAATGAATGTGTGAGAGAAAGAGATTAAGGAACTAAAAATCTAAGAAGTGGGTTGAGTAATATGAGACTGAGAAGAGAACTAAAAATTGTCATCCAAAAATATAAAGAAAGGAGGTAAAATAGAATATTTTCACAACACATAATGGACAAAATTTATGACAGTAATGATCTTAGAGGTCTTAATAAAATATGTAATGTGATTATCTATGTTGATCTTCACTAGTATGAAAAAGAAGTTAAATTGCCTTGTGCTATTGATATAAGAAGTAATTATTTATTTATTTATTTATTTATTTATTTATTTATTTGTCAGAGAGAGAGCACAAGCAGGGGGAGCAGCAGGCAGGTGGATAAGCAGGCTCCCTGCTGAACAGGGAGCCCAGTGTGGGACTCAGTCCTGGGACACTGGGATCATGGCCTGAGCCAAAGGCAGACACTTAACCAACTGAGCCACCCAGGCATCCCCGAAGTAATTTTGGTTCAAACTACTCTATGCATGTGTAAGTCTAAATTAGATAAATGCATTGGGGAAAAAATGCATTTCTGGCCTTCCATACATTTTATTTTAATCAAGGAAAGATGAGAATATCTGAATAATAAACCACACCTTAGAGTTTTACTGACAATAACAAAATTTTTTAGCTATCACAACTCAGCCCTTCATGATAGAATGTATAAGATTTGCTTTCCTTAATCTGAAATAGTTTCTCAGCTTTAATCAAGGGAGACCAGTTACTTTCCCTAGAGTTTTTCTCCACATAGAATGAATATAATTATTGAACTAAATAATGTAATATTCTCCAAAACTGTCAAATGATAGCTTAAAAAATAGTTGTTTTGTTTTTGACTCACCATAAGATATAAGGATATAAGCTTTATTTCAGATCCATGTCATAAATTAAGTGAGGTTATTATGGACAGTATCTTAAAGAAAGGTTTGGGTTTTTTTCCTGGGTCACAAGTAATTGTGACTTTATACACTGATTTGTGTTTTTTATAACAAAGTCTCCATTTTTTTAAATTGAGGTTTAATTTATATGCATTTATTTTCAGGCATGCATAATGAATTCATATTTGTATATTTTTTAAGTAATCCTAATAAGTTTGGTTAACATCCATCACCACACATAGTTACATAAAATTTTTTTTCTTGTGATGAGAACTTTGAAGGTCTACTCTCTTACCAGCTTTCAAACATGCAATACAGTGTTATAAACTGTAGTTTCCATGCTTTACATTATATTTTCATGATTTACTTATTTTATAACTGGAAGTTTCTGCCTATTGACTTCCTTCACCCATTTCATCCACACCCACACCCACCTCTGGCAACCACCAGTCCCTTCTCAGTATCTATGGCAAAGTCTCTACTTTCATAGATTTTAACTATTCTGCTTGTCATGACTTTTATTTTTTAAGATTTATTTTTAAGTAACCTCTACACCCGATGTGGGGCTCGAACTGATAACCCTGAAGATCAAGAGTGGCATGCTCTTCTGACTGAGCCAGCCTTTTTAAATCTGATGACATCATCTCTTACTTGTATCAATCTAAGCACATCCTTACCAATAGGGAAATTTAATAGGCCAGTCTACACACCCCCTTGGTATATAATCCCAAGAATGTATTATAGGCTTTGAGGTTTGTGCTTCCTATCCTTAAACACATTGGCACTCAAAGCTGCTTAAACAAGTATCAACAAAGGTGCCTGTCTTCTTTGAAGTTATTTTCTGCGGAAATCACAGTCACTGACCAAATGATTTGGAAAGATTAAATTGTGCTTATTTTATGGCATTCTAAAACAGCAGGGTTAAATACTGGGCCAGCTGCCAGCCACTCAGCACCCACACTTTCATGTCTGCTGCCAGATATATCCACACGAATTATTCTGGAACAGAAATGTGCAATGGCGCCATTCTGGAGGGAGAAGTTAGTTTTTGAGTTTTATGCTTTGATGAATAGATAATTCAAATATTATCCATTTTTATATGCATAAAAAATACTTTTCAGGATTGGATTTTAGTTGCTAGAGGAAGTTCTCTGCTTTCTCTTGGAGGAAAGATATCCCCTGTACTGGTTAATTTTCCAATTTCTCTGTTCCAGAAGAATGTAGGATCCCTTTCTCCAAGTCTATCAAAAATCAGGATGTGTACTAAACCACTTTATTTATAAGAAAAGCTATATATAAAATATATATTCATATATGTATATATGCATATATATGGAACACATTTAAAATATTAATGTAATATGTGAAAATGATAAAGGAATTAAATAACTATGTTGCTTTATTCTATGTTAATTTACACTGGAAACGTTTTTTCTCTAAATTCTGCCATAGTCACCAGGCTGAGGCGTGGCTGTACATTCATATCAGACATCTTGAAGGCAGGATGAAATAGTTTCACGGGACATGCAGATCTCTGTATGGGGGCCTACAAAGAAGAATCATAGCCTCAAACTTACAGCTCACAGTCTAAAGACACATAGGAAAGACTTCATCAGTAATATGAATAATTTAAAGATATAAGTGCAAAAAAAATCAAAAATAAAAATAGAGGAAGTGCAAAAACAAGATGCCCCAAACAAGTACACACTCAGGGAAATACTAGATGATTTTAGAAAAGCAAAGCTGAGACTTTTCAGACAAGAGGAGCCACTATCTGTAAAAAAATTAAAAATTTAAAAATTTAAAAAAATTGAGGAACACTTTTTTGGAGAATGTAGGTCTTGACCTGGATTAAGAGAATATTGGAGGTTTCTCCAGGTGAAGAAGAGCCATACCATATCCTAGTGAAGTAGTTTCCACACAAACAGAGAAATGGGGATCTGTAGGTTGCTTAAGGGGCACCATGAGTAATTGCCTACATGGATTGAGTTATTTTGGTTTTTTCACTTGTTTGTTTTCCTTAAGAGATGTCTCAGGACATATCTTGGCAGTGCAATCATCAATGAAGACAAGGGAGGAGAAATTACTGGATCCGGGAGAGATTAGAGAGTAAAGTCTAGTGAGTGTTAAAGTCAATTTTAGTTCAAATTCAAAGAAACCAAACAAAAATTAATGGGAAAAATTATATCATGTGCTCCCTGACCTTCTAGAATGGGTGGTATTGAAAAGATAAGATGAAATATCTTGCATATTTTGGTTCAGTTAGTATTAAAAATTTTTGACAGACTTTTCATTTTTTAAAATCATTTTTATGGCAATATTTAGATTAAATATTAAATAACATTTGTGCTCCCTAGAAATTTTTCTCTTTTCTTCATTCTAGACAGACAGCTGACTTTGTTACTCATTTCTGGGGGTCTTTGCATGGCAGAAATAGAAGCTGCATGATGTGGACTTCTAGAATCAGTGAAGGTACGTTGCTGGGGTTCTATGGAGGCAGAAGACGGGGGTATTCCTTTGAAAAACAGAAAATTTTTTTTTTTCCCTATGACCCAAGAGGGAGCATAAAAATCCATAGGTGACACAAGCCTCTGGAACATTACTGAGAAGCAGATTCTCAAGCTTTTTCAAACACCCCTAAGAAGAGCACTAGGGCTCCTGAAAGCAATAGATACCAAATCTCCCTATGGCAGCTAGTCTCAGTTGCCAACAAGTGACCAGAAAGTTTTCCCATTTTTTTTTTAAGATTTTATGTATTTATTTGACAGAGAGAGATCACAAGTAGGCAGAGAGGCAGGCAGAAAGAGAGGGGGAAGCAGGCTCCCCACTGAGCAGAGAACCTGAGGCAGGGCTCAATCCTAGGACCCTGGGATTATGACCTGAGCTGAAGGCAGAGGTGTAACCCACTGAGCCACCCAGGTACCCCAAGTTTTCCCATTTTTTAACATTGGGACCTTATACTACTATGGGTAGGGAGACTCCCAGAAAAACTGAGATGGTATCTTCCAACATCCATACAGGATGGGAACTCAATTTTGAAAGTAGTTTAATTAAATAAAAAACAAAAATATAGTATTCTTGTATCATCTATCAATTAAAATTGGTGAGTTGAGCAATTAAAGATCCAAAGTTGTAGATTTTTTCTAGTTCTTTCTTTTACCTATCAATAGACATAGTATACCTCTCCAAATTTCTTTCAGTCTTGGAATTTTTGTTCTAATACTTTGCTACATTAAGGACTGAGTGGTGGCATAGCTCAAACGTCTTACTTATTAGTGGTAGCAACGTTTTTTGATGTTACGTCAGTTCCCATCATTTTTTCGCCCTATGAATGAGGTAAGTGCAGAACAATTTCCCAAAGGAATTCTTGCTCAAGTTCTGAGTAGCATGGTCTTGTAGAAGAATAGTTGAACATTTCTGGTATTAGATCTGATGTCACATGTGTTGACAGCAACAACAGTTCTCTTTCTGAGCAGAAAACATATGGTGAGATACCACTTTTATCCTTTGGCCAAAGTACTCAAGATTTTCCTCTCCCAAGTGGCTTCTGATAATTCACATTTTAAAAACATTAATAAATAAATAAATAGATAAAAAACATTTTAGTTAACATGGGTTACATTATGTTTATGCTAGATATTTCAAATCATTTACTTTTAAAAGATTTTATTTATTTATTTGACGACAGAGATCACAACTAGGCAGAGAGGCAGGCAGAGAGAGAGGAGGAAGTAGGCTCCCCACTGAGCAGAGAGGCTGATGGGGGCTTGATCCCAGGCGCCCCCCTTCAAATTATTTTTATTTTTATTTATTTATTTTTTTTTTAAATTTATTTGACAGAGAGAGATCACAAGTAGGCAGAGAGGCAGGCAGAGAGAGAGGGGAAACAGGCTCCCTGAAGAGCAGAGAGCCTGATGCGGGGCTCGATCCCAGGACCCTGAGATCATGACCCGAGCTGAAAGCAGAGCCTTTAACCCACTGAGCCACCCAGGTGCCCCTCAAATCATTTTTAAAGACAGCTGAATATAAGCTGTAAATTCAATAATAATGAAACCATAGAAAATGGTGTTTTTCCTGATATAAAAAATCTTTATTCATTTTTTATACTTTTTAAAAAAGATTTTTATTTATTTATTTGACAGAGTGAGAGAGCAAGAGCACACAAGCAGGAGGAGCAGCAGAAGCAGGCTCCCCACTGAGGAGGGAGTCCTATGCAGGGCTCCATCCCAGGACCCTGGGATCTTGACCTGATTTGAAGCCAGTTGCTTAACCAACTGAGCCACCCAGGCACCCCAATTTTTTCTTCTTAAATTGAACAGGGTCTCATGGAATCACTGTCCTCATTTTATAAATCATTCACTGCCTTTTCCAATTATTCTACAGTATTACTAAATGGCTAATAAAGTGTGTATTACATTATAATTGAAATCTTAACTGCATTGGGAAAATGTAAATGTGTCATGTTGTGTGAAGCAATGTTGAAATCTTGCCATAAATAGTCCCAGTCAAGCCTGAAAAACTATTAGTATTTCATTTATTAATGTCTGCATTTTTGATAACTTGACTAAGCCTTATGCCTGTCAACATTCACCATTTACTTTTACTTTCCTCCCAATTATTTTTGACATTCTGTTTTCCATTTAACAAGTAAGCAAGCTTCCATTCGTGGGGATGTTACTTAATAGATACCACATGTACAAGGCCATAAGTAAACACCATTTACTGGAAAACAGGTTAATAACTCAGTGCAAATATTTTGCTATAGTTCTATATCATGCAAATAAGAGCAAACTGTTGTAGCAATAATCTGAATTCACCAAAATACAACAGAGACTATCTTGCCTCAGGTGGGGATTAACACAAACTTAAATTTGTACTAATCTCCCTTTGAGGAAGGAAGCATTAACAAATGCTCTGTGGCAGCTACTCATTTTACCATAGAGCCAAATGCCACCAACAGGAGGGAATACTTAGGAGACCAATTTGAATTAACACATTCAGAAAGTTAGCGAAAGTATAAATACATAAGTTAGAGAGCAAAGGAAAAAAAAGAAGAAAGAAGAGGAAAGAAAAGAAAGGGGGAAAAAGGACCTATATATACAATTCTTACTTGGAGTCATACTTTTCTTTTTAAAATTTCCCTGATAGCTCCATTTCTAGAAGTACTATTCAGGTCTGTACTCTAGATGTGATTTCTATAATGACAGCTTATTGATATATCAATTAAAAAATCTGAACTTTTGTAATCCAGGTTAATAAACAAAATGTGATCACTATTCCTAAAGAAATTCAAGTATGCCTCTTGGGATTGATACAGAATAAAAATGGTAATAGTCTCTTTGGGACTATTAGCTAAAAAGAAGCCAAAGAAGGAAGCTATCACATGCCCCCATTTAGTATGAAAGGATCCAATTTTGGACTACGGAAGGAAGTCTGGGGAAGGGAAATTGTAAAGAATTATAAAGAGAACAGGGAAAGCCACAAATAGTCATTTGTATAAAGAGGATATTAGAAAATTGGTTTTATCAGACCAAGAGGTCCGTGTTACTTACAGTAACTTTAAAGTTGGAGAAGAAAACATGTTAGATAATAAGGCTCTGAAAAGAAATACTTGTTATACCCTCATCTCTTTATGGGATTTTAGAAGAACATTGGTTGTGAAGTTTATTTCCTTGGGTAGTTTTATAATTTGTTTAATTTATATGCCCTTCATATATAACAGATACTAAGCACTGGTATATGGCAGGTATTGAACTGGGCACTGGGGATTTTCATACAATTCCTGCCTTCACAGATTTTATAATATCTGATAATTGTGTAATAATTTAAGTTTGAAGAATGCTTTCACTTACTTTAAATTGTTGCCTTATTCCATTTTCCTATGTATTATTTGGGCAACATGACCTTGGTATTCATGGCAATGAATTTTGTTAAAAAGAGGATGATTTTTTTAAATATGAGGAATTATATTACAAATAATATACTGATTGTCTCAGCTTGTGTTTCTGTAAGAAAATACAATGAACTGGGTGAATTAAACAACAGAAATTTGTTTTCTCTTAAGTATGGGAGCCTAGAAGTCTGAGATGAAGGTGCCAGCAGGGTAGAGTTTGGGTGAGAGCTCTCTTCCTGGCCAGCGATTGGCTACCTTCTGGGTGTAATCACACATGGTGGAGAGATAGTGAGCAAGTTCTCTGATGTCTCTTCTTATAAGGGCACTCAGTCCATCATGAGGGTCCCATCCTCATGACCTCATCTGGACCTAATTACTACCTAAAGACTCCATCACCAAATATCATCATAATGAGTTTAGGACTTCAGTATATGAATTTTGGGAGGACACAGTTCAGTTCGTACCATTGAGTCACATGCCACATTTGAAAAATGTAGGTTTTTTTCCCCCCATATTTGCTTCAGAATTTTTCAAATAACAAGTTTATAATTGAAGGCCTCTTCATACCTCTCTCCAATAATATCACTTGCCTATTCAAAAATAACCTTGTCCTTACATTTTGTGTATCTTTTCTGTCTAGGTTTTAATAGTGTGCTACTTATTTATATATCTATTATTCGATATATAATATATATAAGACTATATATATTATAGATTATAATATATAAGACTATATATATTAGAAATATAATATATATAAGACTACTTATTTATATATCTTATTTATATATCTATAAACAATATTAATTATCATGTGTGCTTTCATATATACAATGGTATCATGGCTCGTAACTCACTCTTTGTGTTTTATTTTTAGTATTTTCAAGATTCCCTGGTATGTATGTACATATGTATGCCTACACTTGCATATGTAACATATAACATAGCATAGCATAGCATAATATATATAATATATATGATATATAGCATATATCATATATTGAGGAAACTTGCAAATCAGTGCCCAACATATGATGCTATTTCTTTCATATTCAGGACTCATGCGTCCAGGAATCTAGGGGTGGAAATGGAAGCAGCTCCGCTCACTCTGACCCGTAGTAATCCACTAGGAAGCGTTTTCCTCCCTGCCCTCACCATCTTATGTTTTGCTGGTCTAGGGGTCTTTGTTTCCATGGAAGAAATGCTTCCATCAGGAGACACAGCATGATTCTGTTGAACTGGAAGTTAAGACTGCCACCTGGCCATCTCATGCCTGTAAATCAAAAGACAAAGTAAGGAGTTGCTACTGGTGGGGGTGATCCATCCTGACTTCGAGGAGGAGATTGGACTGCTACTATAACATGAAAGTAAGGAGAGGAATGTCTGGAATACGGAAACTCTTTTAGGCTTATCCTTCTACTACTAAGCTCTGTGATTAAAACTACAACAATGCAATTCAGGCAGGACTACTGATAGCCTAGAACTCTCATGAATGGATGTTTGGGTCACTGTACCAGGTAAGGCACCATGATCCTCAGAGATGCTTCCTGAGAGCTAAGAGGATATGGAATGGGATGGAGGGAATAGGTAGTTAGAAATACTAGCCACAACCAACTGATCACTTGCAAACATTGTAATTGTTATGACTATTTCTTCCTTATTTTATTATGAATATATTTGTGTGTATCTCTATGTGTGTATACATACTATTTTTTCCTCTTGTGCAAGATTATTAACTTCACATCATAGTATTTAAGTTAGCTTTACTTCATACTATTTCAATTACAGGATACCAAGGGAAAGTGATTATCACCCAAGGATTTTGCATCATCATCTGGTAAAAGAATTAGTGGATTCTGGGTTGCACACAGGATAGCTATATCATACTAGGTAGAAGTATGATTTATTTAAAGATCAAATACAGTTTAAGGAGATGTATAAGGTTGCCAAGTTGACAACAAAAGGTAGACTGTAATAGTTAATTTTATGTGGAAACTTGGCTAAGCTATGCTCCTCAGTTATTTATTCAATACCATTCAAGATGTTGTGAAGCTATTTTAAAAATGTGATTAATGTTTAACTCATTAGAATTTGAGCAAAGCAGATTGTCTCCCATGATGTGGAGGACCACATTCAATAAGTTGAAGGCCTAAGTGCAAAGACTGAAGTTTCCCCAGAAAGAAACAATTCTGCCTCAAAATTACAGTATAGGAACTCTGCCTACTAGCTTGCCCTGAAGATTTCAGACTCAGGAATACAATATCAATTCCAACCTGAATTTCCAGCCTTTTAATCTACAGATTCCGTACTTGCCTGTCCCTACAATTGCATAACCCATTTTCTTAAAATAAATCTGTTTGTCTCTCTATCTATTCTACTGATTTTGTTTTTTTCTCAAGAACCCTAGTACAACTTTCTATCCAGTCGCCCTGTTGTACTCACTCATTCTAATATTTACATGTAGATTTCTTGGATTTTCTGACTCTAATTAGGAGTAACAGTTTTGTTTCTTTCAATGCCCTATACATTTTATTTCCTTTTTTGTCTTATTGTAATGGCTCGGGAGTCCAGTAAAATGTTGGCTTATAGTATTGATAACAGGACATTAGTGAGAAAAACTTTAAGTATTTATAATTTTATATTTGGTTATGGATTTTTATAGATACACTTACTACAGAAGGAAGGTTTTTTGTTTTTGTTTTTGCTTATTTTAGAAGGAAGTTTTTTTACATTCAATTATATAAAAGCTAAGAAATGAATATTGAAGTTTAGCTAATTCTTTTTCTGAATAATAGGGTATTTTATTTATTCTATTAATTAAATCCACTGATTGGTTTTCAATTGGTTTTTGAATCAATCTAGCATTACTGAGATAATACCTTCCTGATTGGAATATTGTTTTTTTGTTGTTGTTGTTTTTTGCTAGATTGGGTCTGGACATCTTTAAAATTTTTACATTGTGGTTTATATTATTTTTAGTCCTTGCTTTATAGCTTGGTATATGATTATGATTTGTAAAATATTCTCCATTATTTTCTATTTTTCCTTGAAATTTTGTTAATTTTTGTCTCATAAAACTGAAACTACAAAAAAAGGTATTTAGAATTGTTATATCTTTCTGGCCAATTGAAACTTTTTTCACCATGAAAGTTTTCTCTTTATTGCTACTAATGCTTTCAGCCTCATAATACATTTTGCTATTAGTCACTACAGTTGCTTTGTTGTTTCTGTTTTTCCAATTTTTCTATTTTTACTTTTACTTATTTTCATTGTTTTTAGATATATTTCTTGCAACACACATAGAGTTGTGCTGTTGATAAATTCAGTATGAAACTATCTGACTTTAAGAAGGAATTTAATATATTAACATTTACTGTGATTACTGACATATTTGTGTTTAAAGCCACATTTTACTATTTTCTTACAATATTTTCCATATTTTGTATATACATATTTGCCCAACTTCCTGCCTTCTTTTGGTTTGATTTTTTTTATTATTTAATCTCAGAGCTTGAAAATTATAACCAATTACATTGAAGTCAGAGTTTACCCTATGCATAACTTTTTACCAGTACTCAAGACTTGAATATCAAACTCTCTTTGACTGGAAAGTCAGTAATTAGCTGTTTTTTTCAGAAAGAACCAAGTGACAAATGCCAATGAATAAAGAATGCGAGGCCATTTATAAATTGAAATAGCCAATTATAAAAATGTTATTTTCCAGAAACTTGAAATTATACCTTAAAAATTTCTATTATTTTCCTCACAGTATATTTATTTTAATATTTTAAAAGTATGTGAGGTAACCATTAAGGAAAAAATAACTTAAGAAATGAAAACGAACAACTCCTCTTCGTTATTTAATGCAATACCATATCATTGACTCAGTCGATTCCCTAAAAGTGAGATGAATGGTGAGAGATTTGATCCCACATTTTAAGATCATCACCTGCATGGTTCTACTTTTCAGTCTCAATATCACAGTATTTAAAAGACTTAGGTTCACAGAAGTGGAAGCTAACAAATGTGTGTTTTTTTATTCACTGTTTTTTAGGCTGTCAGAATAATCATGAAACACTAACAGAAATATGCTAGCTTTGGCAGAGATAAAAGTTGTATAATTTTGGAGTTGGACAGGCTTCTATCTCAGTCACTTCCTATCTAAGTAGCCAACCATATTGTTTGGCACAGCCTTGGTACTCAGGAAAGGGACATTGTTGTGATGGTGTTTTTCCTTACAATTTTCTTTAGTTTTGAATTCTGCATACCTTAATGATACCTAGCATCTTAGACCCAGAAGGAATGTGATGCCCCCTCCTTTAGAAAAGCTAATATCTAACTTATGATGTAAGTTGCCTATATTTTTTTTTCATTTACTTCAAAAATATAGTTAAGAAAATGAACAGGCAAATGACAGCCTGGTAGGAGCTATTCAAAACACATCTATTAGATAAAAGATTTGAATCAAGAGTATGTAGAGTTCCTACAAGTTAATTATAAAAAACAAAAACCAGACAATCCAATCCAAGAAACAAAAGACATCAACAGATCCCTTAGAAGGTAGTTTAAATATGAATAAAAATATGTTCAGTGTTAGAGAAATTCAAATTAAATCCACAACAATATAGTAAGTACTACACACCTGAGAATGCCTCAAATTAAAGACTGTCTATACCAAGTGCTTGTGAGACTATGGAGCAATTGCAACTCTCATGCAATGCTCAAGGGAGAGGAAATTGTACATTCACTTTGAAAAAGAGTTTGGCAATTTCTTAAAAAGTTAAAAATATACTTTTCTATCACTCAGTCATTCCGCTCCTCGGCACATGACCGACAGAAATGAAAGCTTATGTCTTTGCAAAGACTTGCACATTAATGTTCCAAGCATTATTTATTTGTAGTACCAAAGACTGGAAATGACTCAAGTGTTCCTCAACAGATGAATTGATAGACAACTGGAGTGTATCATGCAATGTAATACTATTCAGCAATGAAAAGCAATTAACTGTGGGTGCCTGGGTGGCTCGGGCATTAAGCATCTGCCTTCGGCTCAGGTCATGATCCCAGGGTCCTGGTATCGAGCTCCACATCAGGCTCCCTACTCAGCAGGAAGCCTGCTTCTCCCTCTCCCACTCCCCCTGCTTGTGTTCCCTCTCTAGCTGTATCTCTCTCTATCAAATAAATAAATAAAATCTTTAAAAAAAAGAAAAGTAACTAACTACTAATGGACAGCTGAGTTATCTGGCACTCATGGGTAGCTTCATGGTTGGAGAGAGTGGCTATAAATAAAAGTACAATTAATTATGAAAATGTTGACTAAGTATGAAACAAACTGAAATGTGGTTGCAACTTAGAGTTCTCAAAGAAAAATTGATTTCCTGGCAAGTAGTTATTCATACTTGTGAATCCTGAGGATACGTACAATAAACTTACCTAAGTAGACTCAGACACTAGTACGTATGTGCATTTCATATTTCAACTATTTTCTTTTGGTGCTAATTTGAAGCAAATAATGAATGTCTTGTCTTTGTGATTTGTAGTATTACATAAATATAAGTGTGTTTAACATTTTTATGATAGTCTTTTCACATACAATATTATTTTGGTGATTTTTTTAAAGTATGTTTATTTACATTAATAAAATTCTGGCCCTGGGGCACCTGGGTGGCTCAGTAGTTTAAGTGTCTACCTTCAGCTCAGGTCATGATCCCAGGGTTTGGGAGGGAGCCCCTCCCTGGGCTCCCTGCTCAGTGGGGAGCTTGCTTCTCCCTCTCCTATGGCCCCTCCCTCTCATACTCATGTTCTCTCTCTCACTTGCTATGTTCTCTCTCTCAAATAAATAAATATAAATCTTTTAAAAAAATCTGGCACCATTTATAATGTAGTTTTAAGCAAAACTGATATGAGCAAAGTTGCAGAATAAATAGATCTCCCTCTTATCTCTGCTTTAATATCTGTTTTTTGTTTTTTTATTTGTTTGTTTCCAAACAAGCAGGGGTCCTCTCCCTTAAGCTCCCATCCCAAGAAGCTTCTCAGTGCCGTAAGATCTGTTCAACTTCACCTCTGCTTATTCAGCACTTAATCTTCAGAATTTCTCAAGCAGTAAGGTAAAGGCTCTTTCCAAATTTAGAACTCTTTTGAGGTATCTGTTGGTGTCATGAAGGCTCTTGCTAAATGCTTTCCCACTGCTTCTGGCTCATTCTGGAAGCACCTGCAGGCCTCTGTGTGGCTCTGGGCATTGTGAGTTATGAACACAAGTGGCATGTTTCAGTGTGGGGATCTGTGTACCGATTTGTGACCACAAGACCATTTTAGGATTTTTTTTTTTTCTTTTGCAACGATGATGAGAAAAGTCTCTGAATGACTGTGATGAACAGGATCCCTGTGCCCCAGATTCCATGCTGGGAAACAACTGGGGCAAACCGAACCCACATATGCACCTGAAAACCTGTTACATCAACAGCTACATTTTTAAAATTATGTTATACTGTACTACCTACACGGTCGGTTCCTGATGATGGTTATTTTGGTGTCTCCATTTTTTGATCAAGAACAAAAATACAGGGTGTCAGCTGAAGACTATGTCTGCCTCAAATCCTTTTCTTTCCACAGCAATTTCTTAACATTTTGATTGTCAGACATTAAAAACAAAAGAAGCTGGTGGAAGCCATTGACTGCAGAATCCACTACTCAAAGTACAACATAGCAGGAGGAGGGGTTCTGCTCCCTCTGACAATCGGGCTTTGGTGTAAAATGAAGTGT
>ML108337.1:87868-107847 GCA_003697995.1 Taxidea taxus jeffersonii
TGTGGAAGCTACCTTGCAATTATCAAAAGGCTTCGAAATAAAACTCCAGAGTTTACGTGGATAACATTCCCCAAGCCTCCCTGAAAAGAATTTCTGAAGCTTAAGTAGGGAAAATGAATCACATGAGTGATGACAGCAACTCACCAATAATTCTGTAAAATATGACTAATAGTATTGGAACAAGAATAAAGATTTTAAATTTGGGGGGCGGAGGGAGGGAATGAACACGCACCAACACCATGATTGGTCTTTGGTTATAGACAAATCAGATCTAACTGCTTACCTGCCAGAAAGTCAAAAACTTTTTTATGGTCCATTTTTCAAAGATACTGTCAAGTCTTTCCCTAAATAAAGCCAGATATAAAATCAGCAGAGAATTAAAATATATTCATTTTTAAAAAGCTCAAGCAGAAGGGCATCTGATGTTTTACAGACATTCCAACACCTTCAGGAAATTTGAACTCATACCAAAGGGTCTGATAGTCATTTGAATCTCCATGTGTACCAGAGCACATGAGCACATAATGCATATTGAATCACTCCAGTGGAGGGGGAAAAAAAAACCCAAACCCTGGTTTTAAATTATAGAAGTCTTCCACCATTCTTCTTAACCACAAAATCTTTGGCAGCTCGAAATAGAGTGACTTCGAGTGATCTGGTCATAAAGCTTCCTTTAGTGCTCGAGGCCACAATGCTCAGCTACAAGCAACTGCCACTCCAGGGACACAGTGACTATAAACTGACCCAGAAGAAATCTAAGAGTGAGGGACAATTTTGGAAGCAAACAAAGACGGAGGCATGACTTGTCCTGATTTGTCTCAGAGAATCACTTCTCAGTTACATCATTTGTTTCATCTTGTCCGCTAGATGCCAGAATTTGGATGTGCTAACATTAATTTTCATACTTCTTTTGTATAACCAAAAACATCCCTGCCATTTTCAAATTCTTGAAATACATAGAACAATCTTCTAATATAGATTGTGGAAGTGGAATACTTGGGAAGTTTAGGTTTCACTAGAGTAAATTCATTATAAAATTGTTTAGGAGAGGCATATACTAAAGACATTAAATTAATTGCTACCGTTTATTATAATTTTGTTGTCCTGGGTATGTTGTACCTAACATCCATCACCCCATTTATTCTTTATGGTAAACCTGCTGTTATTGTCCCCATTCTACAGATGAGAAAACTGAGTTTTAATAACATTGTTATTTGTTCAAGTTCACGAAGCTTGGAAAGAGGTAGAAGACAGGATCCAAACTTAGTTCTAACTCTGAGCTACTGTTCTCTGTTGCTGTCTTAGATACTTCTTCCTTTTATACTTTTATAAAATGCTAGTTTCTCTTAAAAGGAGCATCGATGCATTTTTGAAAATGATAATTAGTATTCATATCAGGGTTTTCTTTGAAAAGAGACACAGATGGTTGAATCTTGAAAGCACAGAGTCTGAAGCAAGAGCCACTGTTTCCCAGCTGTGAGATAATAAGCAAATCACATACATCCACTATGCTTCCATTGTTGTGAATATAGCCTTCTTGTGAAGATGCATTCATTTTACATGTATAAAGCCCTACACATGCTCAATAGATAGTATGCAGATGTAGGTATTATTATTAATGTGTCTGTGGATATCATATTCACATATTTTAAAAATCATAAGTTATTATATAATTATATAACATTTATGTAATTATATAAAATTATTATTATTATTATTATTAAACTACAAATAAGTTATCCCAGATCAACCACCCAAATGACACCAAAAGTCTTTTTTTTAAGCATTTATATAGAGGGGTGCCTGGGTGGCTCAGTGGGTTAAGCCTCTGCCTTGGGCTCAGGTCATGATCTCAGGGTCCTGGGATCGAGTCCCGCATCGGGCTCTCTGCTTGGCGGGGAGCCTGCTTCCTGCTCTGCCTACTTGTGATCTCTCTCTGTTGAATAAATAAATAAAATCTTAAAAAAAAAAAAAGAGGTTAAATAGAAAGCCTCAGTGCTGCTCTGACTCAAAGAAGTCCCAGCCCAGGGCAGGGCACCACGAAAAGGTGATGGTGTAGCACATTGACTCATAAACTTTTAATTCAGACTCTGCCCCTTTCCCCCCACCAAAGAGAAACGTGACATAATAATCTCGTGCTGAACTTTATCTTACATTTCAACAGCTCTTTGGGCCATCTCAGTTGATACAGTTCAAATTTCCTGCTGGTCAGGTAGCACTAATATCTTCTTTTCCCTTTTAGTCCTGCCACATATCTCAGGGCTTTCTTCACGGAGGAGGCACTTCCAGATTTGGGGGGAAAATTGAAACTGTAGAGCAGCAGAGGGGGCAGCAAAGCGAGGAGTTTGGAAGGACTCATTAATCAGGATCCAGAACTGCCACTGATTAGAACTCCGGGAAGTGGGGCACATTCTTCTCCCCGGGGTGAATGTGGAAGTGCTTGCCTTCTTTCTTCTTTTCTCTTTTCCTGTGGTGCCTCAAAAAATGTGCAAGCTCTGGCTCCTAGCCAGTGAGGTGATTTCTTTGTTTAAGGGAAAGTGTAAAGTATTTTCACATTAAATGAAGAACTTCAGACATCTCCAGGAATCTGTCCTTTGAGGGCTTGTTAAAATCCAACAAAGACCCGTTTATACTGTAAGAGAAGCTCTTCTTCCTTCTCTGGGTTGCTTGGGGATTTTCATTTCTTTCTGCAATACCACTCCATTTTGTCTGAGCTCCTCCTCTCAGAAGAAGTATGGTCAAACCCATTTTTTAAAATTTTAAACCCTCAGATCTTTCTTATTTGATCTGTGTTATTAGTTCTTATGTTAAAAAAAATAAAACCAAATACATTTGAGTTGATTTTAACTGCCTCCACCCTTGCTAGGGGTGACAGAAATGTTTATTCTTGATTTTTTTTAAGATTTTATTTATTTTTTGACAGAGAGACAGCGAGAGAGGGAACATAAGTAGGATGAGTGGGAGAGGGAAAAGCAGGCTTCCCGCCGGGCAGGGAGCTTGATGCCAGGCTTGATCCCAGGACCCTGGGATCAGGCCCTGAGCTGAAGGCAGATGCTAATGACTGAGCTACCCAGGTACCCCTATTCTTGATTTTTAAAGTCATAAAAACCATGAGAGATTTACTAAGAATTCTAGTTTTCTCTGAGTTTGTGATTTCAAAATTTTTAAGACTCTTATGTATCTTAAGTCTTCACCAGAGGTATCAGAAAATAAATTTAGGAGTAAGTATCCAAATGAAAGTTAATTCCTGCCCCCTATAGTTAACAGGACACACATATGTATCTTGCCTTTTTGGATGGTAATTAAAAAATATTCTTGGGAGTTCCTGGATGGCTCAGTTGGTTAAGTGTCCGACTCTTGGTTTTGGGGCTCTATGCTCAGTGGGAGTCTGCTTGGATAATCTCTCCCTTTGCCCCTTCCCCAGCTCTCTCTTTTTCTCCCTCTTTGTCAAATAAATAAATAAACCTTTAAAAAAATATTCTTCACAAACATGAAGAAGATTGTAAACTTTGAGAAGTTAGAGTTCATTTGCTGCTCCATGCCCATTAATGAGCAGAGTGCCTTGCATGTATTAGACACTCAAAACTTGTTGTCTGAAGGAGCAAATGAATACATTTAAGAATGATACAATATCCACTCTTAAAAACAGTTTTGAATTGGTTCTTCTACCTCTTATTATTTTTAATTTTTTTAATTTAGATTCAATTAACGAATGTATATTATTAGTTTCAGAGAGAGAGAGATCAGTGATTCATCAGTTTCATATAATACCCAATTACATCTTTTATGTCTTACTATTAAGCACTTGAAATTGTTCCCACAGCCATTTGTATGTTAATTCTCCATAGACTGCACACCATGACATCTCCTTGTAAAGAAACAAAGGTAGCATTTCTCACTAATGTGGGAGACTCTCATTGTATTTCTAGGTCTTCTTGGGCATTGTGCCTATAAAATCGATGCACCATGGACATTTAGGTCTACATGGCTATGTGGCCTACCTGTGATTGTTATCAGTAGCCATCTCAGAATTGTACCCAGTGACACACTCAAATCTGTACCTTTGGTGTAACATCTGAAGAACTAGACTTTATCATTGTTGGAGAATTCCCACTTGTTACTAAAAAAAATGTTTGAGATTATTTCCTGCCTAATTACATTTCATTAATTCCTCTGAGATAATATAAACTGATTATGTGCAAGACAGTGGTTAGTTGTCTCATTACATAAAGAACATGGACATAATGTCACTCATACAATTTAACTGACTGTAAAATTACTTACTTTAACCATGTAGTAGACATTCTATGAGAATTTTTATAATTATACTTTTCATTTTGTTTTATTTTTAATTATTTTTTTAAGATTTTATTTACTTATTTGACACAGAGAGAGGAAGAGAATGAGAGCGATAGGGAGAAAGAGCACAAGTGAAGGAGTGGCAGGCAGGGGAGAAGCAGGCTCCCCGCTGAGCAAGGAGCCAATGTGGGACTCGATCCCAGGACCTGGGATCATGACCTGAGCTAAAAACAGACACTTAACCCACTGAGCCACCCAGATGCCCCTCTATGAGAATTTTAAGGGGAATGTTTCACCAGTGAAACTGGAAAATATTTATCTAAAATAAATCTATCATCTGTCAATCGATCATCTAAGATGAGAAGCCAAGGTTGAGAACTATGCCCATTACAAACTGGGTCTTCCTTGAGGACACTGTTTTTCAAAAGCCATCTTGATTAGTGGCTTTTTCTCTTCCACACTCTCATAACCCAAGACCTGGTGGTGGGGCAAATGCACTTGTTTCTCTTTGCCACTTCCAGGCAATCTTTCCTTGTTTTTTCCTCAGTCTTTCCAGTTTTAAAGCTCATGCTGTCAGCTCATACTTCCCTTCCTGTTGAATTCATTTACTGGCCTCCAGGCCATTTTCCATTTTTCCTTCAAGAGATAAAATCACTGTGTCCTAAACTGCTCTTCTCTTATCCTTGATCATTTCAAAATCTATGTAGATAGTGCTTTAATCTAGCTTCTCTGTGCCTTGACCTCATTTCCCCTAAATGATCATCTTCCATCAACATAGGACAATCAGTGCTCAGGTTATATCATATAGTTTCTTTTTACTAACAACTCTTAATTTCCAAAACTTTCAATTTCAATAATTTCTCTCCATGGCATTACTTTTTGTCTTTCCAATTCACATATATTTGTATCCTAGGGCCAAAATCACTTGATCATATGACTTTTTCATTGTCACCCTATGAACTTTCTTTCTTTTTCACCCAACTTTTATTCCATGACCCCATCATTATAATTACTCTCTCTTTCCTTGCATTGTATCAGAATTACAGAATTTTATCCATGGTTAATCCAAGAGTAAATTCATCTTTCTGCCTACTCTACATCTGCTCTCATACAGCTGAATATGGCTGCAGAAAATCACAACCATAATGATTGTCTTCTTTTAAATTTACAACCTGTAATCTCAAGTGGGCTCTTAATACTGCCTGGCAATCATATTATATTTCCCTAGTCCATTCATTTTCCCACTCTCCCTGAAAAAAGTTTCCTACTTTTACTTCTCTCCTCAAACTCTTAATACTTCCTCTTAAATCCTAACTCATAGCTGATGACTGTGTTTCCAGAGAAATTAGAAACAAGCAGTAGAGAGCTTCCATAAGCTTCTACCAAAATAATGAAGCATCTTCTTTCATCTGTTCCTTTGACATTGGTTGACTTTAGGTGTGCCTATTTAAAGAAATGCCTCCACTTGGCAGGAGACTGTTTGCTTTCTCTTCTACTTCTAGACATTGTTCTCCCTCCTTTATCATTTTCCTCCACTTTCTACTAGATCATTTATATCAGCATACAAACATGCTCTTATTTCTCTCCTCTGAAAAAAATGATTTTATTGACTCTGTCCTCTATTAGCTACCACTGAATTTCTTATTCTTTTATATAAAAACTTTCAAAATGTCGTCTAAAATTGTAGTTCCCAATTCTTCTCCTACCTTTCTCTCTTAAACCCTTTCCAGTCAAGCTTTGAACTTACAATTCTAATGTAGTACCTTTTATTAAATCACTCCATACTGCTCAATCAAAATCAGTTTTCATGTACTATCTCACTTGACCCATCATCAGAACTTGATACAATGGATCATTCTCTCCTTCCTGAAAATTTCTTCATGAGGATCCCAGGATACTATACTCTTCAGGTTTTCTTTCTTCTCCCTGTCTGCTCCTTCTTCTGGGCTTCTTTGATGAATTCTTGTGACCTCCCTGACCATGAATTACTGGCCCCAGGACTAAGCCCTCAGACTCTTCACTTCTATCCTTACACTCAATAATTTGACAGTCTCATCTTTTTCATGATTTCAGAAACCATTTCTCCACTGCAACTGCTAAAGGGATAGCTCCATCCTGGATATTCTCCCAACACAAGTTCTCTCCACTTAGATATCTAATATACCTCAAATCTAACAGCTTTAGGGTCATACTCTTACCCTTCCTTCTAGTCCTGCCCCTCTCCATATCAGTAACTGCAGTTCTAGACTTCCTTTTGCTCAGGCCCAAATCACTGGAATTAATCTTTCTCCTTCTTTCATAACCGACTTTCTGTCTATCACAAAGTACTGCTCTCTCCACCTTGGAAATGCAGCTACAATTCAAATGTTTTTGCATTTTCTGTACTTCTTTCAGTTTAGTCCAAGTCATCATCATTTCTTGAATGAATAATTGTGTTAACCTTCTAGATAGTATCCCCATTTCTGCCTTTATTACCCTTATAGATTATTATCGATATAGCTGATTTACACAGCATAAATTCAACCATGTCACTCTTCTACATAAACACTCCAGTGGCTTCTCATCTCACTTGGAGTAAAATCCCAAGTCCTCACATTGGTCTACATAATCACATAATCTGTCTATATCTCTGTGGTCATCTTTGCTGGTTTCTCCAATCCGGTTATATGGGCCATTCCGCTCTTCTTCTCACATTCTCACCTACTTTATAACCTGCTTTCAAACTCTTGCACTTGTTTCCTCTCCAGTTTTCTACCATAAATGCACATGACTAGATTCCTGTCTCTTTTTCAGTATAAATAGCCTCAGTGAAGCATTTCCTGCCCACCATAATTAAAATTCCATTTCCTAGTTCTCTTCTTCTATTTTCCCCTATAATACATATCAATATCTAGCTTACTATATATTTTACTTGTTTGTTTTATCTATTACCTTTTTCCTTTTTGTAGACTATGGACTTCATTCTCTTGTGTTAACTACTGTACTTCTAGGCATTCCACAAATATTTATTGAATGCATAACTGAATGAATAAATGGATATAACAATGCTCCTGATTACCAAATGGCTAAAGACATGATTAAAGTCTCAAGGAGGAAAATGATAACAAGATAAAAAAGGGAAAAACTCGGGGCACCTGCATGGCTCAGCCTTTAAGCAGCTGCCTTCGGCTCAGGTCATGATCCCAGGGTCCTGGGATTGAGGCCCACATCGGGCACCCTGCTCAGCAGGAAGCCTGCTTCTTTCTCTCCTGCCCCGCCCCCCGCACTTGTGTTCCCTCTCTCTGTCTCTCTCTGTCAAATAAATAAATAAAATCTTTTTTTAAAAAAAGGAAAAGCTCATTTTAAATGTTTAAAAAAGGTTGCAGGGAAATAGAAGGCTCTTTACCTGAGAACTGTGTTAGTATATTCAAAGAGCTAAATCATGAGTACAAATTGTGTAGGATTCTTTCCTATATTTACAGCTCTAATAGCTTAGATGAGAATCAGTAGTTTTTTTTTTTTTAAGATTTTATTTATTTATTTGATGGACAGAGATCACAAGTAGGCAGAGAGGGAGGCAGAGAGAGAATGGAGGAAACAGGCTCCTTGGGGAGCAGAGAGCCCGATGCGGGGCTCAGTCCCAGGACGTTGGGATCATGACCTTAGCCAAAGGCAGAGGCTTTAACCCACTGAGCCACCCAGGCGCCCCGAGAATCAGCAGTTTTTAAGAACATTTGGTCTTCATAAAAGTTTAATGGAATGTTAAGGTAAAATTCAGGGAATTTTCTAATAATAGCTAAACACCAATTTAAATAGAATAGAAAACTTACAAGGCTCTGTAAGCAAAAAGAGAAATAGAATAAGATGACTTGAGACATCTTACTTAGTGGTATTTATTAATTTTATGATGTTTTTTCTTTATGGACTAAAATGGATAACCTAACATTTAGGGCCCAAATGAAGTACCATATGAAGCAAGGGAACTTGTCACACATGATGTAAATTTTGCGCTTGGATTTTATGAAGAATATTGCACAATTCCATTAGGCGGTACAAGTTCCTTTTTACTCTAATCAGCTATTAGCACTTTATAGGCTTGCAGGATTTTTGTACCACATTGTTAATCAGCCTGTGCTGCTTCTCCTGCCAGTAACTATAGAGTTACTTATGAAGACTAGCTCTTCTTTCTTCGGTGAGTGAAAAGCAACCAGAGACAGCTTGAAGAATTCCAAATCCTGTCAAAAAAAAAAAAAAACCAGACTGAGTTAGCTGAGGGAGGAGAAAGGAAGTGGAAAAGAGCAGCCACATGAGTTCATGGGCCTGGCTTTTTATCATGCCTACTCTTGGGGCCACATCAGTGGCCTTGCTTTTGTGCCAGAAACAGTGCAAGTCACAATTAGAATATGGAATATTGCAAAGAAAGGGGAAAAGGCCCCATCTGGGCAGGCACTTTAACTATAAGCCCAGAACCTGTTTTACAGCTGAGGCACAAAGACTGTATTAATACATGTGGTTAGTTCTTTCTCCCTCCATACTGTAGATTCATTGTGCCTGTTTTTCCTAGGTGGAGCAAACACAGACATACAATATTTTGTTCTCTTTTTGCTGTTACACTTCCTTTCTCACCAGATGCAGCCAACCCCTTCCTAAGCCCTTCTGTCTGTACTGCTCAGCATGTTGACACCAATCAGCTTGCAAGTGAGTGGGCTGTCAGCACTGGATATTTTCTCCTCCATTGTCACTGGTCTAATGACATCCTCTGGTTTATGTACTTTTCTCTCCAACACCACTGTGAGCTAGAATAACTCACTCAGTCTGGGTGTTAGGCACCTCTCCTATAATTCATGCCCAGTGAAGGAAATCCCTAGACTTAAGGACAAATAGTGTAGCATACGTACAGAGCACTGTGCAATCTCCATGTGTAAACTTCCCATTTAATATAATGAAATAAAGCATTTCAATGCACATGGTGCTTTTTTTTTTTTTGATAGATAAAAAGCTATTAGGGATGAGAGATCCTAGCACAATAGGACCATTATTTCTCAAATCACCATGAGAGTACATCTTATATATTTAGGTGGATTTCTGAGTCCAGAATGCTATGGGAACTAAACAAATGATTGTTAATTATTAGTTAAACACAAGTTTACTGAATCTTCATGTTAATGGATACCTATGGGAATATTCCTAAGAAAATAATAATTTATTAGTATCAGTGTTTGGAAGAGAATAGAGAGCCCTGAAATTAGCCGATGCATATGCTGTCAACTAATTTTTGACAAAAGCACCAAGGACAGATAATAGGAAAAGGATAGTCTCTTTAATAAATGATGTTTGGAAAACTCAATATCCACATGCAAAAGGATGAAATTGGACCCTGAGCTTACACCAGACATAAAAATATGAACTCAAAGTATATTATACCATTAAATGTAAGACCTGAAACTGTAAAACTCCTACAAGAAAATATAGGGGAAAAGCTTTTGACGTTGGTATTGGCAATGATTTTTTAGATATTTTACCAAAACACAGGCAACACATGCAAAAATAAATAAGTAGGACTATATCAACCTAAAAAGCTCTACTCAGTTAGGAAACAATATACAAAATGAAAGGCAACCTGTGTAATAGGAGAAAATATCTTCATTCCATATATCTAATAATCTGTTGATATCTAAAATATATAAAGAACTCATATAACTCAATAGCAAAAACACAAATAACATGATTAGAACTTAGGCAAAATACCTGAATAGACATTTTTTCCAAAGAAGACATGTATAAAAAAGTGCTGAACAACATTAATCATTTGGGAATTGCAAACCCAAACCACAGAGGTATACTTTACACCTGTTAGGATGATTTTTAACAAAAAGTTAGGAGACAATAAGTTTTGGTAAGGGTGTGTGGAAAAAGGGGAACTTTCTTACATTGTTGGTGGAAGTGTAAACTAGTATGGTTATTATAGAAAACAGTATGAAGGTTCTGAAAAAATGAAAACTAGAACTATTACATGAACTATCAGCAATCTTGCTTCTAAGTATGCATCTAGAAGGAATGAAATCAATATGTTGAAAATGTATCTGCCCTCTCATGTTTATTGTAACATTATTCATGATAGCCAAGATATGGCAATAATCTGTGTATCCACTGAGAGATGAAAGAAAATGCGATGGATATATACAGTGGGATATTATTCAACCGTAAAAAAGAAAGACATCCTACCATTTGAGACAACATGGATGAAACATCATGAGGACATTATGTTAAGTGAAATAAGGGAGATTCAGAGATATAAATACTGCATTTACATGTGGAACTTAAAAGAATTGAATTCATAAAAGCAGAGAGTGGAAAGGTGTTTGGAAGCTGAAAGAGATACACTTGCTCTGCTCATTCCCCCAGATCTCTTAAACTAGTCTGTGTGCCTATGTCACAGGTTTGACATATCTTCCTGCTAATGGCTGGCACCTTGACTTCAGACATTTGCCTTGGGTACTAGTGCTGCCTCATCTTCATGATGTGGAAATGCCTAGGACTTTTCCAGTTCTTTGACCTCACCACATCCAAGGGCACAACCCATTATAAGTGACTGAAACTGCACCTGTACTTGGCTCCTATTTCTCACATCCACTTCTGATTGGCGGGGGAGAGGGTATCGCTTCCCAAGTAAATAACTTGGATTTAAGTCCTTGCCCCAAGGTCTGCTTCTCAGAGAAACCAACCTAAAAATAGTTACTGAGTCTGATAAATGAAACTATAGAAGGAAACATAGCATTTCTAACCTGAGATATTTAAGAGCCAATGTGCCTCTTCGACAACTCTTTTCTCCCTTGGCAGCAAATCTGGAGGCCATGTTTTGGAAAAATCATCCTGTATGCTTGAGTCACAGTTTGGTGGGACATTGCTCTAGAGAACTCCTTTCTCTTTTAGACTTTGATGACTGATAAATGAAACTTTATTATGGAAAGCCACTGATCTATTAAGTGGTCCTTTTTAATTCTTTAAACATAGACTAAGCTATCCTGACTAATAAAAGCCCCTTTATTACTTTTATATATTAATATCTTATTCCTTCCACTAGATTTGGAGAAGAATAAGTGTGACTTGGATGCCTTTATATACTACTTCATGCCTAGGCATTAATGCCCTGTATATATAAAACAGTGGCTGAATAGTTGGATGGTTGAATGCTCAAATGAATTAATGAAAAGTAAGTAGCAGGAATATTCACACAATCCAGGTAGAATGACTCTTTCCAGCGTCAGAAATAATAGTTCATATAATTCAACAAAGTCTGTTGCCATGTAAAAATAACCTCATAAAGTCTCGTAATTTTAGGATAGAACCAATACTTAGATCCTTAGAAACACACTGCCAATTCACAATAGTTGACTTAGAAAGTCTTATGAGAAGCTGACCAGATTTGTTTTTCAGATATTATGCTATTTTCTTGGCCTCTGATCTTGGGGAAGTGTTGGCACATGGCTCTAGTTCCTGCTTCTTAGATTTGCTTCCTGAATGGAGAAACCCTGGGCACTGTTTTCCTTTGTTCGGGTGGTTAATTACGTTTCAGGGTGGTACTCTCAGGGCAGAACACTTTTATAGCTGCTTGCTTCAATCTGGCCTCTCTGCCAATCCTTGTTCCACTTGTGGTCAGTGAACCCAAACTCTGGAGGGGTTAGTTTCCCACCCAAACTGCCCACCCAGGCTGGGAGTTTGAATGTAGAATTTGCTTTCCCTGTCAATTTCATCTTTTTCCATTTGCTTTTACCCTCCTCTGGTTCTCATCGAGTTGAACCCAGCATGGTTTTCCCTTAGTTAACTGGTGTGTTATTCTAGGCATTAATATCATTGTCAGCACAGTTGTGTGAACAAGTTTTATTGGTTATTTTGAGCTTTTTCTGCCAGTAGGAAGACTAAGTCTTAATAGCAATCAAATGCCTCAGAGAACTATTCATTCCATATTTGTCACTTGCCAATTCCGTTGAAGAGGATTTCAACTTCCTATTTGGAATAATACTATTTCTGATTTTAAAAATTAGTAGAATATAATGCAAAGTATAGAAAAGAAAGTAAATTTCACCTATAACCCCATCACTCAGAAATGAACACAACTGAAATTTTTATATCTTTTTCAGTCCCTTATATTCCTTAGCATTTATGAATAATTAATAAATACATAATACATATGTACACATACCCAAACTTTTTCTTCAAAATTGAGGTTGTGGCACATATACAGTTTTTAATTTAACATCATATTGCATAAATTTCCAAAGTCTTTAATTATTATCACATGATAATGTTTCTAATGACTAAAATAATTTTGTATATGAAAGATTCATCTTATGTAGAAACCACTCACTATTTTAAATTAATTATTTTTATTATAATGTAATGTATTATTTGCCCCAGTGGTACAGGTCTGTGAATTGTCAGGCTTACACACTTCCCAGAACTCACCATAGCACATACCCTCCCCAACTACATTCTCCATACCCCCCTTCCCCAGTGGCCCTCAGTGTGTTTTGTAAAATTAAGAGTCTCTTATGGTTTGTCTCCCTCCCGATCCCATCTTGTTTCATTTTTTCCTTCTCTACCCGCCAAACCCTCAACTCTGCCTCTCAAATACCTCATATCAGGGAGATCATATGATAATTGTCTTTCTCTGATTGACTTATTTTGCTCAGCATAATACCCTCTAGTTCCATCCACATCATTGCAAATGGCAGATTTTATTTCTCTGATGACTGCATAGTATTCCATTGTATATATATATACATCTTCTTTATTGACTCATCTGTTGATGGACATCTAGGTTCTTTCCATAGTTTGGGTATTTTGGACATTGCTGCTATAAACATTCGGGTGCATGTGCCCCTTCAGATCACTACATTTCTATCTTTAGGGTAAATAGTAGTGTGATTGCTGGTCATAGGGTAGCTCTATTTTCAACTTTTTGAGGAACCTTCATGCTGTTTTCCAGGGTGGCTGCACCCGCTTGCATTCCCACCAACAATGTAGGAGGGTTCCCCTTTCTCCGCATCCTCACCAGCATCTGTCATTTCCTGACTTGTTAATGTTAACCATTCTGACTGGTGTGAGGTGGTATCTCACTGTGGTTTTGATTTGTATTTCCCTGATGCCGAGTGATGTGGGGCACTTTTTCATGTCTCTTGGCCATCTGGATACCTGCTTTGCAGAAATGTCTGTTCATGTCCTCTGCCCATTTCTTGATTGGATTATTTGTACTTTTAGTGTTTGATAAGTTCTTCATAGATTTGGATACTAGCCCTTTATCTGATATGTCATATGTGAATACCTTCTCCCATTCTGTCAATTGTCTTTTGGTTTTGTTGACTGTTTCTTTTGCTGTGCAAAAGCTTTTGATCTTCATAAAGTCCCATTAGTTCATTTTTGCCCTTATTTCCCTTGCCTTTGGTGATGTTTCTAGGAAGAAGTTTCTGTGGCTGAGGTCTAAGAGGTTGCTGCCTATGTTCTCCTCAAGGATTTTGATGGCTGTCTCCCACTGAGGTCTTTCATCCATTTTGAGTCTATTTTTGTGTGTTGTGTAAAGAAAGGGTCCAGTTTCATTCTTCTGCATGTGGTTGTCCAACTTTCCCCATACCATTTGTAAAAGAGACTGTCTTTTTCCACTGGACATTCTTTCCTGCTTTGTTGAAGACTAGTTGACCATAGAGTTGAGATTCCATTTCTGGGCTCTATATTCTGTTCCATTGATCTATGTGTCTGTTTTTGTGCCAGTACCATACTGTCTTGATGATCACACATTCTTCTGGCTCTTCAGGGTCTTTTCTTGTTCCATATAAATTTTAGGATTATTTGTTCCATTTCTTTGAAAAAAATGGATGGTATTTTGATAGGGATTGCATTAAATGTGTGGATTATTTTGGTAGCATGGACATTTTCACAATATTTGTTCTTCCAATCCATGAGCATGGAGCATATTTCCATTTCTTTGTGTCTTCCTCAATTTCTTTCATGACTACTTTATTGTTTTCTGAGTCCAGATTCTTTGCCTCTTTGGTTAGGTTTATTCCTAGGTATCTTATGGTTTTGGGTGCAAGTGTAAATGGGATTGACTCCTTAATTTCTCTTTCTTAAGTCTTATTGTTGGTGTATAGAAATGCAACTGATTTCTGTGCATTGATTTTATAGCCTGACACTACTGAATTCTTGTATGAGTTCTAGCTGTGTAGCAGTTTTGGGTTTTCCACATAAAGTATCATATCATCTGCAAAGAGCAAGAGTTTGACTTCTTCTTTGCCGATTTGGATGCCTTTTATTTCTTTTTGTTGTTGGATTGCTGAGGATAGGACTTCTAGTTTTGTTTTGTTTTTTTTTTAAGATTTTATTTATCTATTTGTTAGAGAGAGAGAGAGAGAGCAAGCACAGGCAGACAGAGCAGGCAGAGGTAGAGGGAGAAGCAGGCTCCCTGCCGAGCAAGGAGCCCGATGTGGGACTCGATCCCAGGACGCTGGGATCATGACCTGGGCCAAAGGCAGCCGCTTAAGGAACTGAGGCACCCAGGCATCCCAGGACTTCTAGTTTTATCTTGAATAGCAGTGGTGATAGTGGAAAGCCCTGCCACTTTCCTGACCTTAGGGAAAAAGCTCTCAGTTTTTCCCCATCAAGAATGATATTCGTTGTGGGTTTTTCAGAGATGGCTTTGATGATATTGAGGTATGTACCCTCTATGCCTACACTTTGAAGAGTTTTGATCAAGAAAGGATGCCATACTTTCTCAAATGCTTTTTTCAGCATCTATTGAGAGTATCATGGTTCTTGTTCTTTATTTTATTAATGTATTGTATCACATTGATTTGCAGATGTTGAAGCAACATCCTTATATCAGATAAATTACATCCTAAGTCACAGACCATGTAAGAGTTGAAGAAAGGCACTATATCTTACTTAAAGGGTCTGTCCAACAAGAAGATCTAATGATTTTAAATACCTATGCCCCTAACATTGGAGCAGACAACTATATAAACCAAATGTCCCTCAGTGCAGCAGACTTCTAAAAGTTCTGATTTTGTGGTCTCCTGCTCTGCTGTTCTACTGCTTGCTGGGAGCCAGCCCTTCCCCCTGAGGTTTATCTTCCCATCACTTCAGATTTACTTTTCCGTATGTCCTATCTTCCAGAAAGTGGTTGATTTTCTATTCCTAGAATTGTTGCTCTTCTTCTCTTCTGTCTCCTGTTGAGTTTGTAGGTCTTCAGAATGGTTTGATAACTATCTAGCTGAACTTATGATATTTCGGTCTCCTACTCCAATGCCATCTTGCTCCTCTACCCTACTCCAGATTTCTTTCCTACAAGCCTTTGTCAGTATATTTCACACCTTTTAGGGTATTAATAATTATTGCTCATAATTGTCATTAATCATCTTAAAATTAGATGTCACTGTGTATATAATTTGCACTTCTTTAATAATATATTCTTCATAGACTTATGAAGATTCAGTACCTCCCTTAGATTATTGATATGTTCTTTTTTCCTTCTCTTTTTATCCAAATTATTTTTGTTTTCTGTTTGTTTGGTCTCTTTCATATTAGAGGTTTTTCTAAAATGCCTGATAATTCTGGTTTCTTTACTGTGTTTAAGAGTGAAGAGCCTAAAAATCTGATTATAAAATCTGTGCTTATTGATCTTGAGATTCACAGAAAAGGTTTTAGACCAGCTCATTCCTGGGACTCCCTTAGTGTCAGTCTCTTTAGCCATCTTGTCTTGGAGTGATCAGATTTCCCATTGAAAACTTCTCTTCCAGCAGACCATAGGTGTTCTTTTGGTCTCCCTGTGTTATTGTTGTTGTTGTTGTTGATGCTGTTGTTGTTGTAATAGCACACCTGCCCTAACTTTTCCTCATGTCCCCCAGTCCAAGGGTCCTCTCCTGCATGTTTCCAGGGGGTGAGCTCTTAGACCTCCCATAGGGCGAAGAAGGGGTAGTTACTCAAGGCGGAGTGGGGAGAGGGGTCTAGGACATCTTTTCTCATCCAGGCATCCATTTCCCAGCTACCTCCCTGTCACCCAAAGGTGTGTGTGGACATTAATTCCTGAGTCTTTTGAAGATTCTGCACTGCATGTTAGGCCAAGGCACTTACTAATATGCTTTCCAGGTTGTTAAGTACTGTTGCTATTGTCTCTATTCCTACTTTCTCTATACTTGTGATTTATGTCTTTTAAAGTAATATTTTTACTGATGTAATATGAGGTTTCAGGAGATGGCAATATTGGATGGCCCAAAGCTATCTTTGAAGGTAGGCATTTTATAACAGCATATGTTAAATTTTTTTTAAAAATGCAAATGGAAAGTTTTATAATTTAAGTGGTTGAACTTATTGGTCTTTATCGTCATAGGCAATATGACTAGACCTACTTTAGTTATTATCTTATGTATTATACTTAAACTACCTTCCCATGTCTTTTATTTTGTCCTTTGCTTTCCTTTTCTTTCATTTAAAAAAATCTATGATGGTTTCTAGACATTTATTTTACTTTACATATTATTATAAAATCAAATGCATTAACAAATTACCTTAAGCTCCTTTTAGGTAAATTTAAAAGCTAAGAATGCTCTTAATCTTACTTCCCCATCTTTGACTGTACAATTTATAAGTAGAGCCCCAAATGAAGATTACCTTTGAAGTATTACTCTATATTATTATTATTATTACTATTGAAGTATAGTTAACACAGAGTACATTAGTTTTAGGTATACTGTATGGTAATTTGACAAGTCTATATATTATGCTACTCACCACAAGTGCAGCTATCATCTGTCAGCATACAAGGCTATTATAATACCGCTGACTATATTCCCTATACTGTACCTTGTATCCCCATAACTTATTCATTCCATAAGTGGAAGCCTACCTCTCCCATTCTCTTTCATCCATTTTGTCCATCCTCCCTCCCACCAAATTCCTCCCTGCCCCAGCAGCCATTAATTTGTTCTTTGTATTTAAGAGGCTGATTTTTTGTTTGTTGATTGGTGTCTTTGTTTAGTTTTTAAGATTCCACATATAAGTAAAATCATTTGTCTTTCTCAGTCAGACTTACTTCATTTAGCATAATACCCCCTAGGTCCAACAATATTGTCACAGATGGCAGGATCTCATTCTTTTTATGACTGAGTAATTTCCTGTGTGTGTGTGTGTGTGTGTGTAGCACATCATTTTTTATCCAATCATGTATCTATCATTGGACACTTGGATTGCTTCCATATTTTGGCTATTGTAAATAATACTGCAGTAAACATAGGGGTGTATATATATTTTTAAATTGTATATTTGGGGGCACCTGGGTGGCTCAGTAGATTAAAGCCTCTGCCTTCGGCTCAGGTCATGATCTCAGGGTCCTGGGATCAAGCCCTGCATCAGGCTCTCTGCTTAGCGGGGAGCCTGCTTCCTCCTCTCTCTGCCTGCCTCTCTGCCTACTTGTGATCTCTGTCTGTCAAATAAATAAATAAAATCTTAAAAAAAATAAATTGTATATTTATTCTCTTAGGGTAAATGCCCAGTAATAGAATTACCAGATTATATGGTATTGCTATTTTTAATGTTTTGAGGAAACTCCATGCTGTTTTCCACAGTAGCTGAAGCATTTTACATTCCACCAACTGTACACAAGAGTATCTTTTATTCACATCCTCATCAACACTTGTTATTTCTTATCTTTTTAATTCTAGCCATCCTGGTAGGTGTGAGCAATATCTCATTATGGTTTTAATTTGCATTTCCATGATAATTAGTTATGTTGAACATCTTTTCGTGTGTCTTTCATCTGTATGTCTTTGAATAATTGTTCTTGTGTTGATTATCTTTTTGGAGTAACATCAACTTTCCAACATTTAATTGCACTAATATTTTAACAACCATTATTTAGATTTAATTTTAACTGTTTTGGGGGCTTCCATGTAATTTCTTATTATACAGTTTGTTTTCTAATTCTTGAGTTTTTCCTTTAAATCACCTCTAGATCAACTAACAATCCTTTAAGCACCTTTTTCAAGAATGCTGTTATGTTTTCTGAATTTTGGAAAGATTAGACTCTCTTTGATGTTCTACACAATGATTTAGCACAGTACAGAATTTGAGGCTAGTGATTTTTCCTTAGAAAACTCTATTGACATTCTTTCCTTTTATTATGGTATTCAAATACTGCAGATATCACTTTCTTTCATAAGCTTTGTTGTAAAGATTTTAAAAAAAAGAACTTCAGTTTTCATATTCCCTTTTGAAGTCTGACTCTCAAACCCATTTCTTAGAACAGGTGAAAAGTTTAGTTCTTCTTGAAATATCCATATTAGACTTGTTCCATATGCTCAAACATTGTGTTCAGTGGGTAGGGAGGCTTGGGGCAAGGTCTGGTTTGCCCAGAACTGAGGAGTTTCCCAGACATGGAACTTTCTATGCTAAAACTGCAGAAGTCCTATGTAACCTGGGACATGTTGGTCATTCTAGATGTAGACTGTGGTCTTTGGTTCCATTGGTTTGCTTTTCTGATGACTGTTGTAGAGGGCTGACAGGCTCTTCAGGTTCAGCTGTTCTTTGTTGATCTGCTGCTTACCATATGTGCTTGGCAGACAGAAACCTTCTGCACACCTTCCAAGTGCATATGCCTGATTGATGGACTCAGCCATTCATTCATTCATGTATTTTTTTAAGATTTTGTTAGCTCCACAGAAGAACTGCTAAAGAACAAGATGTGGTTCCATCTGTTTCCTCTTCATAGCCTTGAAGCATATCTTCCTACCCTAGGGATAATCCTTCTGTCTTTATGGTCAGAAACTTATGTCCCTGAAACCAAGAAAGTTTTGGTTTTATCATAAAATCCTCTAGGTTCTCCTAGGAGCTTAAAAATTCAGGGAAAGTGTCCAAAAATGCTTGTGGCTCCTTCCTCTTTTCTGCCCTGTCTCATGACTTTCCTGGAATGATCACATGCAATGCAGTTTACCTCTTTGACAAGGAAAAGAGACAAGTTGAAATCTCAACATGGCATCCAGCCCCATAGCTTTGAAAACACTGATTCTCTGCTAAATTTTATCCTCCACAAAAAACCTATTTATGGTTAAAACATTGGGATATTTTTCTTTAAATTTTAAAAATATTTTTAAACAGAATATTGGAAGCCCTTTTGAGCTGGTTTTAGATTTCTTGTTAACCCAGCAAAAATTGCCAATTAATCAGCTACCAGGCTATGATTTAAAACCAGAGGTCATTGTAAGTATCATCCATGATCTTTGGGATCCTTTGGTCATCATGGATTCTTTTTTACTTATTTGACATCATGTAATCGATTTTGCTCTTTTTAAACAGTACATACAGTGAATATAAGAAATAAAATGAAAATTATTTTCCTGTAATCAGTGGTCATACACCCTTTTCTGCTTCATTTAACAACCTTACTGTACATATAATTTTAGGCTATTCTCTATCTCAAGAAAAAGTCAAGCAGTTTAACTGTTTCCTAGGAATAGCTTAACTGAAGTAAGTGATAGAGACTTTAAAGACAGGCCTTTCTTTCTTCCTTCCTCCCTCCCTTCCTTCTCCCTATCTCCTTTCCTCCCTCCCTTCTCCCTATCTCCTTTCCTCCCTCCCTCTCTTTCTTTCTTTCCTTTCTCTTTTTTTTCTTCTCTTCTCTTCTCTTCTCTTCTCTTCTCTTCTCTTCTCTTCTC
>ML108337.1:107857-130135 GCA_003697995.1 Taxidea taxus jeffersonii
TCTTCTCTTCTCTTCTCTTCTCTTCTCTTCTCTTCTCTTCTCTTCTCTTCTTTCCAATTTTCTTTAATAGTAGAAAATCATTCCCCTCCAAGTATTCTCAGAAAGTTTCCCTTAACTATATGCTCTTTCTCACAGATCTGCCTATATGGTTGTGCTAGTTCCCACCAGAAGAAACAATTCTAGTAAGAAAGAATAATACATGTTCCTTGGCATAGTTGAAGCTGCCAGTCACATAATGTTGCTTTTCCTAATTTATATTTCATTTGGGAGTGTTGTTGGGTACTACTTAGTGAGGAATAAAATTCACAAGTTTGCTGTGGAAGACCTTATCTTATCTATGTCAGTTCTGAATCTATTCAGGTAACCTGAAGTCTTCTCCACTCTTACACTGATCTCTGCCTCAAAATTCCAGAATATTATGACCAATAGACATTCACTGCATCTGTCGACCCATCCAGCTTTTTTGACAGTATCTAAATTAACCATGCCTATGCTGTGACTTCGATTCTATTGTTTTCAGTTTTGCAACTATATTCCATGTATATCTCTGTCTAAGTTTATATCCATCAATGCCTACTAAGTGTTTTTTTTTTAATTCCTGATCATGCCTGTGGTTTCATGTTGAGTATTAAAGTGTTCTGCCAATCACAATGTAAGATATGTATCTAGGAATTAATTTGCATGCCTTCCCTTTTCACAAATGATGTGTTATATGCCTTTCATTCACTCCCGCCCTTTAACTGATTCCATTAGATTTTATTTACATTTGTCTTAATAGACTTCTGCAGTTAGTCAAATAAATTGAACAGTAAACCCAAGATGACTGTTAAAATGATTAAATAAACTTTCTTAGCCATATGCATTTCTCCAGTCACTATACCCTTTGCCTGAATGTATTTATAAATAAATGCCTGCATCATAGCTAGCCAATGTCAGTGGTTATTCTGGGAAAAAGTGATTCAGGGAGAGCTGTTTCATGTCATGTGTTTTTATTGGAGATTTTTTTTACAATGGCTTCTGTTTGGTAGCTCCTTTTTGAATCCAGGATTATAGTATTAAGATTAAACTGATCATTGAAAACATTTGGACATAGATACAACTCACATCACCAAGCTTCTACAGTATGTAATTCCTCATTTCTCTCTTTGTTTACAACAGATTGATAATAAGGTTTTTATCATTCTCTTTTTACTATTGAGAAAATAGACCCAGTGGGGGCAACTTAAATTGCCTAATGGACTTGAAGAGTCAATTATTCAGACTCAAATTTCAGTGTTCTTTCAATTTACTATTGGCTCCCAAATTATTTTGATGATAATACATTAAGATGCTCAAAATCCTCTTAAATCTCCTGCTTACACTTTCCATATTGGTAGGGGAAACAGGAACACTTATGATTAAAACAAAATGTCACAGTCGAAGCAAAATTTATTCAGGGTGGTTTAAAAACAGAATTTATTAAAAAGCAAGAAGAGCACATGAAAAATATATCCAATTCAAGACTATCACAGATGATGCTCTGCCTTCTTGAACACTGCCAAATTTCTAGTGATGTCTGTGAGTACTACATAACAGCAGCTTTGCAATACTGCTAAATGTTGTCTAGGATCCAGACTTTGTAGCAGAAAAAAACCCACTGTAAATACCAGGGATGCATCAATTTTCATTTATAAAATTACATTTAGTAAAGCACAATAATTCACTTGAAAAGTGATCCTCAGTTTTACATACAAATGTACTTGTGTGGAGTTGACTGTTGAGTTATAAGAACAGAAGAAGAAACTTGAATTTTGAAACATTTCCACCTATTGGGTAGATTCTTTCTGCTCAAAGATTGAAAAGAGCATAGAATCTAGTACCTCTCAAATATTTTAACATCACGACACATGTAGAAAATCATTACCTTTAATTGGCGTACATTACCTGGAAGTGGTGAGAAATACTAATATATTTTCTTTACATTATGTAGTAGTAATAAAAAACATGAAAGCACAAAGTCTAAATTGATGTTTTCAAAAGTTTTAATGAGTAACTTAAACTTGCTAAACCAATATAACTTTTTTTGCATCACTTTTAATGCCTGAAATGGCTACATGCAATAATTTCAACTGATACATTTTTTTAAGTGACTATGAAATTGATTTAAATTGTGTAATCTCTTATGACTCTATCTGTAATGCAGTCTTAGCCCACTAATAAGCCATGGCGCATTGGTTGTAAAATGGTGCACTACCTCATGTTCCCTGGCTTCATATTGGTATACTCTTAGAACATTGTCAGCCCTGTAATAGTTTGCAATTGAATAATAATAATAGGAAGAGCAAGCCATAGAGAGTCTTAAAGGGAGCTTACAGGTCTGTTATAACCCTCGGTGCGGTTCTTCAATCCCTGTATTTTTTTAAATTTCTTTCCCCCATTTGTATCAGATTTTTCCTCCAGTTCTGACTTTTCAAAAATATTTACAGACATTTATGAGCATTTATCTGATGCTAAAAATTCATCTCAGTGTTTTCTGTTAAACTTAATTACCATAAACCAATATAAAATAAGTGGTATTATTATCCCACTTACATTGAAAGAATATTAAAGAACAATGTGTCCAAGATTGCAGCCTCAGGCAGTGTGCCTGAGCATTTACTCTCAATCACAGCCTCTCAGACTGCTGCTCTCCTGCTTGAAGGCTTCCAGGGGTGAGAAACTAGCTCACTTGCAGAGACACCCATTCTTTTCTTAGCTACTTCTCATGTTTACACCTATTTTTCTTCATGTTGAGCTGCTGATTCCTAATAATTACCAGTCTTGTTCTCCCAACTAGGTAATGCAAAATGATACCTCTTTGAAGATTGCTGAGTTCAGGGCTGCCTGTGAGATATTTGGGCACAACTCTTCAAATGGTAGTTTTTCTACTCCCACCTTAATATGCCCCTTATTATTTCTTTTGGAATGTCATTGAAACCCTTTACCTCTCCAGCAGTTCTCCAGGCAAGAATAGTCCTCTTAAGAAATGATACCAAGACTTTAAGCTAAAGTCTCTGGAATGCTTTGATTCTTATAGAGCAAAGTCATACATGAGATCTTGCATTCAGGCACCTAAACTTCCATTGGTGAAAAATCAGATTAGCATTCTGGCAGCCTTGTTACAAAGCTGACAACAATTTTGCATGGATAGGAAGGAAGGACCAGGATGCTTACTTAAGATCTTGTGATGTGTAGGGAGTTTATGTTATCACTGCACAGTCAGGGAGTCAGTAATGGAATGTCATGGCTTATGGAGTTCCTCCTTGTGAGTTCTGTCCTTCAACCCTGCTGCCTACAAATGAACCTACCCTTTCAAGTACTCCCTTGCAAACAGCAGTGACATATGGCATCAACTGTGCAAGTGAGAGAAATAGTGTGGTCACAGTGGGAGGAGATCAGCCAAAACAAATTGAGGAATTGATGAGAGATTCTGAGACTGAAGGCTCTTATTTGAACTTGGAGCTGAATGAGACCTGCCTGGGACAAAACTAGCACATGAGACAAATTAAGGAAATAAAATATTTGGAAATGTACTGTTGGAATAATAGGAGACTTCGAGGTCTGGCTTTTGCCCAGGGCCTGGAATTGGTGGTTCTTTGGTCTAAATGAAACATTCAGTCATTAAAAACTGAACAAATATGGTTAAGTCATGTTCAGAAGGAGAGTTTGACTCATTCTTCAACTCCTAATTCTCTGCAGAGTATACCATTTTCTCACAATGCGATTTTAATGGTATTGAAATGAGATTTTAGTTTCCAATTTTTAAACCATTCTTGACAATTAAACTGAGGGTAGCCATAAACAATCTATAAAGAAAATGCCCATGTTGAGTAATAAAATCTGAAATTGTACCCTTGTAGGGGGTGCCTGGGTGGCTCAGTGGGTTAAAGCCTCTGCCTTCAGCTCAGGTCATGATCCCAGGGTCCTGGGATTGAGCCCAGCATCGGGCTCTCTGTTCAGCAGGGAGCCTGCTTCCTCCTCTTCCTGCCTGCCTCTCTGCCTACTTGTGATCTCTCTCTGTCGAATAAATAAATAAAATCTTAAAAAAAAATTGTACCCTTGTAGTACCATTAGATATTTTAGCTCTCTGTTTTAATTTCTTCTATGTAAATTGGGATTACTTGTTTCACAGAATGAAATGTGATGTTCTACAGAAAAGTCATTTGTAAAGTATAACCTATTTAAATGTCCGTTATTATCATCAATATGTATAACATGATCTATATTTCTTAAAGATTCTTCTCTATGTATGAAGTTCTCCAATATTATAAACAATGGTTAAATGGGAAATCTCTTTAAAAGACTCATTATTTTCATATTAGAGATTGGTGGTCAACCAGCAAACCCTTTCTTCTCTTCTTCCACAACAATAGAATTGTAGTTGATACAGTTCCCAGACTTCCTCATGGTAAGATGTGGCCACGTGTCTTAGGTTATATGAGTGAAAGTGATATGTGCCACTTCCAGGACAATTTCTTAATAGCAGGTTGTTCTTCCTGAGTTGTGTTGTGTTGTTTTGTTTTGTTTTTTTACTGCCCCCACTTCTGACTTGGATTTGGTGCTATATCACACATAAGGAAGACACCTTAATGGATGGTAGAAAAATATAGCTATGAAACCTGGATCTCTGAATTGCCCTGTGGTCCAAAGTTGCCTGATATCATGGAAGCTTCTTTGGGCTGAGAAATATAGTTTTTTAGCCACTGAATCTTTAGTGCCTTTTTGATAAAACAGTTTAGTTGATCTTAACTATTAAAAATTATATCCATGATGTTCTGAGACATTTCTGTGCTTTCTCTATGATCCCAGAAAACACATAGAAGAAAATTAGGAAATGTCCTAAATAATAAAACTCACATTGGCAGCATGGAATGAATAACAGTGATAACCTACTACTGATTAAATGATCAAGAGGTTTGATTTTTTTAATACTGAGATAATTTTATACTTATAAAATAATCACAAAATATAGTTCAGAAGGTTCCATTTACTCTTCACCCAGCTTCCTCTTATGGTAACATCTCATTTAACTACAAAACACTTATCAAAATCTAAGAAATCAAGCTTGGTATAATTTTATTAACCACAGTACAAGCCTGATTCACATTTTACCAATTCTTTCATTAATATTCTTTTTCTGTTCCAGATCTAATCCAGGATTCCACATTGTGTGGGCATGCCTATGCAGTCTCCTCTAATCTATGAGTCCTCCATCTTTTCTTGTCTTTTATGAACTTGGCATGTTTGAAGAGTATTTTTCAGCTATTTTGTAGAAGATCCTTCAACTTGGGTTTGTCTAATGTTTTCTCACAATTAGATTGAAGTTGTGAATTAATGAAAAGACTATCACAGAAGTGACGTCTTTCTTAGAACATTGTATCAGGCAGTACGAGGGGTTGATGTAGATGACTGGTGATGTTTCACTTAATCACTTAGCTATGGCTGCTAATGTTTTCCACTCTAAATGTACTAATTTTTCTTCCTGTTGTAATCACTAAATATTGTGGAGGAATAATATGCAAATATCTTCTTACAGCTTAAACTTTCACCCACCCATCTTCCTATCCATCTGTGGATTTTGTCTGTGGCAATTTTAACTATAGTGTTCTAATGATAGTCTTCTATTTTCTTGCAGTACTTTTAAATTTGTTCATTAATATTCTTTTTATTTATTCTAGGTAGATATCAAGGAATGGAGTTGCTTGGTCATATAGGTATAAGTTGAATTTAAAAGAAACTCTCAAATTCTCCCCCAGTTTGGAAATGGCTGAGGCATTTTGTAAGCCTGCCAGCAGGGTTTGAGAGTTTCAGCAGCTCAGCATGATGACCACATTTTGGTATTGCTAGTTGTTTTGATTTTAGACATTCTAACAGGTGTGTAATGATGTCTCATTATGGACTTAATTTGTTTGATTAAGGACTAGTGATCTTGAACATATTTTCATATGCTTATTCCTACTATAACCACAAAGTCTGTTCCTTGAAAATGAGCTAATAAGGATTTTTTAAAAACTCATATTTTGCAGAATCACAAATGATGGAGAATTCACAAAAAGAGTGTTGAACTAAACCTGAAATAAGTGTTACATGTTCAGGAGAAAGAAGTGCCGAACTAAGCAGAACTAAGGAATATGCGAGGACCCTTTAGTTTTTACATTCCTGAGTGACCTGAGGGAGTTCCAAATATATCCCATCCAGGTCTGTTTATTGTTAGTGTGAGAACAATCTGGGAATATAAGGATATAAATAAACTTAGTGTGTATTATGGACAAAATGGTCATATAATGATAGAATATAGAACTTGAAAGAGATCAAGATACCTAGACCATCTTTTTCATTTAGCCAGATCCTAGTGATAATCTAGACTATAATAAAACATCTCTTGCCTGGCTCTGTCTGGTGGGATTTTTTTTTTTTTGCTCCTAATTTTTACATAGCTTTTATGTCCATATTTGTGTTTCCCAGTTACCAATCTAGGCACTTCTTAAACATTATCACCTGGAAGAGTAAACTGATCTGAGATGTCCTTAGGCGTTTCTTAGCGAGGATGATGCAGTAATCCTGGAGACAGCTCAGTGTCCTTTCATTTCCTCAGAGTGCCAGTCAGCAGCGGAGAACTTAAACAGCTTTCATTTGTTTATCTACTGAACATTTATCAAGCATTTGTGTCAGGTCCTGAGTTGGCACTGAGATGACCATAGTTAATAAATTAAAGGTCTTTTCCTACTCCTAGTGACCTTTATACCTAATTCATTAAAAAATATATATTGTAGGAGGAGGAAAAAAACATTTCTTTTCAAGAATGTGTTAGTGTTTCTCAACCCAGGTATACATCCATGTTGGATTACACAACAACTATGACAGGTTTCTTTAAGGAAAAAGAGATAATAATCACTTCAGATCCTCACTTCCTGAGCCACCAGATGCAAATATTTTCAGCAAATTGTTGAGATACTTCCTGTTGTAAAGCAGTTCTTAAAGACTTGGAAGAGTTATTTGCTTACATCAGATTTTAGGAAGTAATTCATAGGAGAACAATTCAAATACAAGGCCTAATATTGTTCCTCAAGCTACACCCTCTCTCCCTTCTTGCAGAAAAACACTGCCCAGACTTCCTATTAAATACAATCTTTTCCTAAAAGAAGGTGAGTGGCATCAATTCTAAAACAATGGAATGCCATCTGGGATGATCGTTTATAGAAGAGAAGCTAGCTAAAAAAATGAAAATTATCATTAGGGAGACTGTACATAGAGAAAATGAGTATTTTGCTAGATTCCAACAAATAAACTACTTATAATCTTATTCAGAACATAACTGTTATTCAAAACTTTTCTAATTGAAAGTCCAAGCAGAACAGAGTAATACACAGAAAAAAATATTCTCCGAAGTATATATGTACATACACATATACGTATATATGTATACTGACACACATTTATTGCACGTATAGTTATATAATATATATAAATAAGATATGTTTATAGGATGTTTCTGAATCTTTAAACGTGATTCTGTATAGGTACCATAAGAAATTTAGAAGTAAAGAGGAAAATAATTTTAAGCACTTTAAAGTAATTCAACATTAATTTTGAAAAGATTACTCAATTGCTATCTTTTTGTGAACTTGTAATAAAATATAGTTTCTAATTGCTGAAAATATATTCTAGTTACTGTTGTGAGTTCTCATGAGTTACATTTATGATATTTCCTTCAAAATGGTATGTTTAAATCATAAAGGTACTTTAAAATTACACGTGTAAAATAATTTACTAGAGGTATGTTAGCTGAAAGAGACGGAAGACTTGATGATTCTCACATACACTAACAACTTTGTGGTCATGTGTATTCAGACACCAGCAGTCATCTTTGTATGCATTGAGATATGAATATTCATCTTTTGTGTTTCACTGTGATGTGTGTGACAGTATTATTTGCCACCTTGACCTCTGACCATCACCAGAGATTAGAAAGATGTTATGTTGAGTGGCAATAGATTGAATTTCATAGCACACCTTCTTATGACAAGAAATCATGACCCCCACTAGATGTAATGAGTGAGAGAGTTTTGTGTTTGGAAGTGTCAGGAAATAGGGAGAACTACCTCAGGACATGCAGGTCAAAGTTTGAAGGAAAATATGTCTAAAAATAAGAAGAGTAGAGTTATGGGTAAGATAAATACAGAAACAGAAATTATGTTAACAACACCCATTTTAGAAGGTGCTTCATACATATAGTCTCACATAGCCACATTTCAGTCTCTATGGAGATTTTAACTAAAATAATTCAGGGTAAAGCTAGAGATTTTAGACAGGAGATAAAAGTACAGGTCCAACTGAGATTCCATGAAAACATGCTGCTAAGAAATTTAATGATATTAACCACTTCTTGTGATGTTCTGGAGGAATGCTTTCAATTCCATATTAACTATTTAAATACATTTGCTAAAAAATGCTTTTCTTTATAGTTTTATAATCCTCTAATTACTGGCTTTTACTTTTAATATTCTTTTTTTTTAAAAGATTTTATTTATTTGACAGACAGAGGCAGAGAGGCAGGCAGAGACAGAGGAGGAAGAAGGCTCCCCGCTGAGCAGAGAGCCCGATGTGGGGCTCGATCCCAGGACCCTGGGGTCATGACCTGAGCTGAAGGCAGAGGCTTTAACCCACTGAGCCACCCAGGCGCCCTACTTTTAATATTCTTATCAAGTGAAATAAATACATTGAATTTCAAGACTATTCAAGAAAGGTAGATATAATGCTGAATTCACTAAGGTACAAGAATTTTTATACATCACCATACAAAAATTATTGCTTAGAAATTGTTTTATGGACCTTTCATGTATTAATTTATGAAATTTTGGTATCTCCCCAAAATAGTTCCTGTTGCATCTAGTAGATGATCATTGTATTTGGTGACTAGGAGGACATCGGATCTATTACCAAGGTGGACTAAATGCAGTCTCTGAAAAAGTACAGAAAGATTTTCCTGCCTAGTAAATTATTTTCTTTTAATTACTTAAATGGCTTACTCTCATTGATAATTTACATTTTTGTTCAAACTTTACTCGTTTAAGCAGAATAGAGATTAACCTTCATATTTGGTTAATATTTATTCCATATTTTATTTCATTATGAGTATTCATAATGCTTTGTTTTCTGCTTCAACGTTTGCTACAGAGAAGACTGAAAGTGCCAAATTTGTGAATTTTTGTAGGTTTATAAATATACACATTTAAATGGAAATTACAGAAGGAGCAAAGTAATCCAAATTATATTGTCCTCTCTTCTCTTCTTTTTTGACTATAAGGGAGAAAATTCTACGTTCGATGGGCATGGGTATGACTATGCAGCATCAGCCATGGGAACATCAATTGCCTTGGGAACTGATGTGGGAAAAAACTGTAATGTAAGTATATTAAGAAACCTTGACGAAACTAATTCAGGTCATATGCTTTTTCTCTAAAATATCTATTTTTTTAACCAAATAGTCTTTGTTAAATATGATACTATACTACCACTAAGTCACCTTGATTTAGTCTATGTATTTAATGCTTTTTGGAGTTAATAATTCATACCTTCTTTCTTGTCCCTTTCTTTTAATTTCCTTGTTAAATGTTCTGTTCTGCCACCAACTTTAGCAACTGCTAATCTCATTTAAACTTTTTTTTTTTTTTCAGTGCTTCTAAGTCGCTTAAAGGAAGCTCTCAGATGCTAGAATCAAGCCCTGGAAACTGGAAAGGACTGGAATGTCACAATGAAACTTGCCTGTCCAAGGTAGGACAGAGGCATCTAAGCCAGGTCCCCATTTGATTGCATGGGATACAGCAATGGAAAAGGCTTTCTGGCTTTGAGAATTTTATACATGTTCAGGACTCAAAATAATAAATTGTATTTCCACATTACCTTAATAATTTCTAAAATCAGTGATTTTCAAGTTTTTTTGAAAGTGGTACATAGAACAGCTGATGTTCAAATGCATCATACTGCTTTGAGAATATACAGAGTTGTGAGCGCTTCTATTCCAGAAGTTACTGGTTGTAATTCCAAAGTGATTGATGCTTGTTATCATAGAGGCTATGACAGATTGATGGCTAGATATTGTGGAGGGCAGCACTACTTGCCATCTATTGGCAAGTACGAGTACTAGACCCTAGTCTCTGAAGCAATATGGTTAATATAAACGGGACCAAACATTCTTGAAGGAATTGAAGTATCAGGTCAGTACTGAGAGAGGAGGACTCAGACACAGCCAACTAGACATACACGTACCTGACTAAAACTACTATAGAGGTCAAGGACTTGGTCTTAAACCCAAGACAGAATCTTCGAATTTAGAACTATAATTCATGGTCAGAAAAGATCTAGTGAACCCAGTGATTTGAAAACAAGTCATGGTTTAGACTTCCTCTTAACTAAAGGCAGGACTTGTTGAGGATCTCAGGAACAATCAATACTGTTAGATAGGACAATATGCCTGAAAGCACTTGGCCCATAGTCTGGCACTTGATCAATATATACATATTCAATATATATATGTCTTCTTAGACACCATCCAGGAAATACTAAGATCATCCACAAAAATTTCAGGATAGCTCTGTAAAGGAGTAATTAATATTATTCTCTCCTAAATCAGGGGAAATTTGACCCAGAGAAGAAAAAATGCAATTTATGTCACACTTCATCCTGTGGTAGAGACGCTTAACAACTCTTATCAACTCCTTTAGAAAGTAAATTGATTTCTTACTTACCAATATATTGATGGAGAAAATAAAAGAAATATGTTACTTAAATGTTATTAAGCTAAGGAATCCATTCAAATAATATTATTTGTAGGTGACACTTAAAGTATTTGAGAAATTCTCTCTATCCCATTCCTTCTATAGAACTATAAGCTATGGGGACTAAGGAAAGGAAGGATATTTTCAACTCAAAGCTCTCTGAGTGAAGCCAGCATTATCAGGGAACTGAATCCTAGCCTAAGGATACAATCTGCACGTCGCCTTTCTCTTGTAAATTTCCAGTGTTTGTCACAAAGCAACACCCAGCCAGTACCATCTGACTCCTTATGAAAGGTCAGTAAGTTAAGGCCACAAGGTTCCTACCACTGATTTTTTCCCCCAGAAAGAATATCATTTCAACTTCATGACTCGTGGTTTACATTTAGTATATAAGCATTTGAATATCACTCTTGTTTTATGTGTATATTTGAATAACTCTTTACACTGACATACTTTCAAGAAAATTCTTCCTTAGAAATTTGAACAAGATGTTCAAAAATGCAAAACTGGTTTTTAGTAAACCAAGTTGAACTTAAAAGTGATGCTGCATGGAAAAGAGCAACAAAATGTTTCCTAGTGGTTATGTACGATTGTTTTATTAGGTTTGATAAGACTAAACAGTCCAAAGATTTGACAGTCCTGACACCTGGCATATGAAAGATGGAATTCCTGAATGGAAATTATTCTTATTGAACTTCTCTGAAGAGTTTTGGCTGGAAAGAAGTATCTTTTCCAATGCCAGTACATTCTCGGCGCTCCTTCAACTGGCTGAAAAATGAGGTACTGAATTCTTTGCTTAATGGGAAATCTACTGTTGTTTTAATGCATTTTTTTGGAACTTTTTTAAAAAAATTTCTGTCATCACATTTCCTTTGTGGAAATAAATATGACACCATATGGGAAAAAATGTTGTAGTTCCATATGTATAGAATAATATTCTGAATTTAAAGATGAACTAACTCTAACCTTCATTTAATGATCAAAAAATAATATAAACCCATGCAGTTTATATGCTTCATGATTACTAAACACCAAGGTAGTATGGCTACTCTGCACTTGGCTGTGTTTAGGTTAAATTAAAAGTGTTTATAACATGAATAATAAGGTATTTTTATGCAGCTACATTATTTATCTTACTGGTTCTACTGTGTGATGCACAACAAACCCATTATTGTACTTCAGTTAAGATATTTATATACAGTATAGCTCAAAGAAAGGATTCCTATTCTTCCACCTGTGATTTAAAAAATGTAAGACAGAGGGTGTCTGGGTGGCTCAGTGGGTTAAAGCCTCTGCCTTCGGCTCAGGTCATGATCTCAGGATCCTGGGATGAGCCGCATCGGGCTGGAAGCCTGCTTCCCCCTCTCTCTGCCTGCCTCTCTGCCTACTTGTGATCTCTGTCTGTCAAATAAATAAATAAAATCTTTTAAAAAAAAATGTAAGAAAACCAAATAAAAAGAGGTTCATAAATCACAAAAGTATAGATGTTGAAAAGGAAAAGTGGGGTTTCTTTTGGCTTGTCAGTGTATCACATAAATTTTTAAGTTCTGAAACACATAAATAATAGTTTCATAATTGAAAACAAAAAATGGATAATATGGATTAATTGAACAAAGAAATACAGGATTCTGTAGAATTAATTTAGAGCCCAGTTGAGGAAGCTATCCATTTTGGAAGGTCTAAGGCATAAAAATGTTTTGTGGTTCTGAATACTTTCTCTTTTCAGCCTAAGTCTCAGTAATAGGAGGCAATATAAGACCCCTACTTTGGGTAGAAAGCTAACAGGCACCCTGAAACGCTTCTTTAACCCATTTGAGTATTGTTCCACAAGTCCAATGTGGTAAAAAGTGACAGACCAGAATTCATGAACCCCCAAAAAATGAGCCAAGAGAAATTCTATCCTACCCATGACTAACATCTTGTATCAAAACACCTCTGAGAACTCTTTTCCTCCTGAGATACCTCTTTTTCCTTTGATCCAAACATGCTCTCCTTCTACCTTTTGCTCATTTTTCTCTGGTCTTAGAGAAACATTTATGTCCTGTTTCTCTTATGTTTCCTGTCTCTACAGTAGTTTCAAACACGTAAAGATAGTACTTATGTTCCTCAGCCTACATGTCCAGTTGAACCCCGTAATCTCTAGAAAAAACATTCTCAGCTCTTCCCATCATTTTAAAAATGTGAATTCCTGTCAGGTTTATTCTTCTTCTTAATTCCACATCTTCAAATGAGTTCATAAGTTGTTCATCCTATTTCAAAATGTGTCAATGAAGACACCCCAAATACACTTCGGTTGTTATAAAAGACGAGAATGCTATTGTGACCTCACTTATATTACCTGTTACCAGGAAATACCATCTGTCCTACACATTTATAGTGAACCACTTTTCCTCCAATATTGCCAATCTGACTGATCAGTAGAATTACCTTCTTACCATTAATGAACTCTCTCTCTCTATATATATATCTATATGTTTATATATATATAAACATATATATTTATATTTATATGTTTATTTATTTATATATATTTACATATAAAAACATATATACATAGAGAGAGAGAGAGAGAGAGAGAGAAAGAGAGAGAGAAATTCTCTGATAACCTGAAACAATGAAACATGAGGAAAATAATTTTGAATTGAACTATGAATGTTCATCATGTTTGAGGGGAGTAAGTGCCATGATTATTTATCCATTTGGCAGTTGAAATATTTTTTTTCTTCTCCTTATAATAATTTATGTATAAGACAGCAGAACAAAACTCTCATGTATAATGAAGTTCCTTCTCCACATGAGCTTTTGTGCCACTGGCTTTCAACTTTACATTTTATCTGAAGTCTCGAGTAATTGACAGTGTAGTCATTTTTTGTATACTTCCTTATTCCAGTACTTGTTTCAATTCCAAATTCCTGTTAAGATGCAGGTATCAAGTTTCAGCTCTGAGGCCCCAGGTAAGTGTTTCAGAATGGTCCTTGTCTTCCCCTTTTGTGAATTGAGAAATAAATGGTTCACCACTGGTAAAGAGAACCCTCTTTTGTGATTCTTTTTTTTTTAAGATTTTATTTATTTATTTGACAGACGGAGATCACAAGTAGGCAGAGAATCAGGCAGAGAGAGAGGGGGAAGCAGGCTCCACGCTGAGCAGAGAGCCCGATGTGGGGCTCGATCCCAGGACCCTGAGATCATGACCTGAGCCGAAGGCAGCGGCTCAATCCACTGAGCCACCCAGACGTCCCTCTTTTGTGATTCTTCATTGCATTATAGAAATAAGGCTCAGAAACAATCCCTTGACATCAGATATTAAAGAAGAGAAAGAAAAGAAGAAGGAGAAGGAGGGGAAGAAATACCTTAGAGATGATGATGTCAGAGTATCTCTGGGAATAGCCACAGATTGGTAACTGTGATTATTGGTTTTGTTACATTCATCTTCAGTAAGTTTTTAAATTTCCTTTTGAATGCACCTAGTATGTCCAACGAATGTTAACAATAGTGCCAAAGATTTACCATCCACTGAAAATGTTGTCAGAGCTTTCAAATACATTGAATATTAGGATAGTGAGGTTTTTAAACTCCCATTCTCCTCGCTTCTTTTTTGCAGTCTTCAGTCTAAAGCCGATCTAGGCCAGAGATTTATGTTTAAGCAAGTTAAGAGTTTTAACTAAAGTCTTGTTCTGGACATGCTAATAACTGAAATAAGACAGTATTTGTGATAAAGTGACCAATTACATAAAGATGAACAGAAAATCAAGGGCCCTGCTTCAGTTTTTGTCCAAGAATGGAGAACCATGGAATAAGTTTCAAAGGGGCTTCAGGAAACAAAAATAAAGTTGTGTTTTGATTAGTTACTAATACACAATTCTTGCTACTTTGGAGGGGGTGGCAAAACCTCAAAAGTAATAGCCTTGAGACACTCCTAGGAAGACCTGATTTTGGGCACTGAAGTTGCAAATTTGAGCAAAAGGCCCTCTCCCAAGTCTGGCGAGGTCCTAACCCTAAGGAGACCATTCCCACTTGATCACTATGTATTGACAAATGGAAAATAAAATCCAAAAGCCCAGGAGGCCCTCTTCAAATGTTCTGGATTATATACAATCCTTGGGACCTAGGGAGCTGTAATATGAGAGGTCGAATTTCTCACCAGTGACTCAGAGTCAGATGTATTTTGATTTAGAAATATGTTGTGATACCTAAAGGTTATGATTTTATTAAAAAGAAATTATAATTTCTTCATTCCAAAAAGTTTGTGGAAAAGAAAGAAATGCATGGCAACAGTTGAATTGGGACACATAGTGGGTCAAAAGGCCATTGGGTGGGCATGTGTCAGCAGCGGGTAATATTGAATCAGTGGCGTCTAAAGACAACTCCTATACAGCCCAGTCTTTCTGTGCATCGCTCTATCTCTCTGGCCCCCTAGGATGCCTTGCCCAGTCTGCAGCATAGTTACAGCACAAACCCTGCAAGGGCATTTGAGAAGATTTCTGATCTTGATTCACTTTCGTTCCTGGTAAATTCTCTGTGAGTTGTTATTTTTTTATCCTTAATGGTAGGAGTTTTATGCCTCTAGAAATATACTATAATTTTATGGCTCTTTCTGATGAGTGAATTTTTCAGCAACCATATGGTGTGGCTGGCTCTGACTCTGTCAAACTCTAATGACCTACAGAGTCTGCAGAGCAGCTTGTTCATTCCGATCTTTCTTAAGCCTTGCTGTATTGATTGCAGTCTTTGATAAGTCAAGTTGTTGAGTTTTCATTCTGTGCCAGAGGTTTAAATAAGAAGGTTTGAAAGTCATCCTTTGGTTGAGCTTCATTTTGCAGAACTTGCTTTCTCCTTTGCCATAAGCACAGTAAACGTATGGCATAATTTCTCATTTTCATTTTGAGTATTTTAGAAAATACTTCTTAAGCCTCTTCATGTGAGGTGTCTGGGCTAGTCATACCATCCCTTCTCATTTATATGTATCAGTATATTTTCTCCTATAATCTCAGTTTTTATTATGGATCTTCTTTGAAATATGCTTATTTTTATAATTATTTCAGAGCTTAAAGTAGTAAAATATTAGGTAGTATCCTGGGTTTCTTTTATAAAGCAAAACTTTTTCTACCCACACAATAATCACTTTAATTAGCAATCACTGTATGCTTAGCATAGCACCTTCCCTGAAGAAATTTAATGTCTAGAACGAGATAGTACTACTAATGTTAGTAATAATAATATCAATAATACTAAGTATAGGTAAAATTTGTTGAGTGGTTCCTACTTGCCAGGCACCACTGTAGAATTTTACATGTCAAATGTCAATTAATTCTTTCTTTTTTAAAAAATATTTTATTTATTTATTTGACAGAGAGATCACAAGTAAGCAGAGATGCAGGCAGAGTGAGAGGGGGGAAGCAGGCTCACCACTGAGCAGAGGGCCCAATGTGGGGCTCGATCCCAGGACCCTGGGATCATGACCTGAGCTGAAGGCAGAGGCTTTAACCCACTGAGCCACCCAGGCACCCCAGTTAATTCTTTCTTTGCATAATTCTTCTATGCATACATGAATGGATTGTAACACAATGAGATGGGAAAATTTGTTCTCTTGCTTCATAATAAATGTCACACAGATGGTATGCAATAAGTTGAAATATATACAGATTGATTCTTTGAAATTATCCTAACTTTTGGACAAGATAGAGAGGGAAGTTTAAAATAAAATATTTCTGGGGTGTTGAGTCAGTTAAGCATCTGCCTTTGGCTCAGGTCATGATCACACAGTCCTGGGATTAGGCCCTACTTTGGGTTCCCTGCTTAGTGAGGAATCTGCTTCTCTCTCTCCCTCTGCCCCTCTCCCTGCTTGTGCTCTCTCTTGCGCGCTCTCTCTCTCAAATAAATAAAATCTTATAAAATAATAATAAAATAAAATAATTTAATTAAAATATAATATTTTGGGGGTGGCTGGCTGGCTCAGTTGGTAGAGCATGTGACTCTTGATCTTGAGTTTGTAAGTTCGAGCCCTGCATTGGTGTAGAGATGATTTAAAAATGAAATCTTAATTGGGTTATGGACATTGGGGAGGGTGTGTGCTATGGTGAGTGCTGTGAAGTGTGTAAACCTGGTGATTCACAGACCTGTACCCCTGGGGATAATAATACATTATATGTTTATAAAAAATTTTTTTTTAATTAAAAAAAATAAAAATCTTAAAAAAATAATTAAAAAAATAAATATTTTCTGATGAGAGCGGAGTTTAGCGCCTGAAAGTCCAAACGAGGCAAATAAAATGGGGCTTTCTTAGGGTAATGTAGATCAAGGAGGGCATTTAAGTGAGGGGCTGACATAACTGGCTATAATTTCAAAAAGCTCTGTCTGGTAGTTGTGTGGTGAATTGCCTGCAGGGAAGGTGAAAAATAGTTGAGAATGATTCCCAAGTTTGTGGCTTTTGCTGCTTGAGTAAATGGAATGTTATGACAGTGCAGGAGGAGTGAGAAAGAGAATGAACTCAGGTTTGGAAATGTGGGGTGGCACTGAAGGGAGTAGGGAATGGAGTAGAATTTGACACTCAAAGAGAGATTTGTGGTAGTTCTGGATGGAGTCGAAGAGGCCAAGGAATGGACTAGGGTTCTCCTTTGAGCATTATAAAACACTGAAAGAGAGCCATGAACTCAGGAAAACTCCAACAACATGGGTGTCCCAGAAGACTGGGAGTTTGCACAGTTGCCTGACAACCATTCTGAACAGTGACGAGAGGGATACAGAACAAGCAGGTGTTGTGAAAACCAAGAAAGGAGGCATATCAGGAGATAGGACGACAGTTTTGTTTTGTTTTTTTTAAGGCTTTGGAATCTGATGATTGAAAAGATTCTGTTGGATTTATTACCCATGAGGTTGTTGGCAATCTTAGTATGAGTAATTTCAGTGGAACAACAGATTCCACAAAGCAAGCTGAATTTGACTGGGGAAACAAGTAAAGAAGCAGAAATAGTAATGTAACAACTTTTTAAGAAGCTTGTCTGGGGGTGGCTGGCTCAATTGGTTAAGCACTCAACTTGTGCTTAGGTTATGATCTCAGGGTCCTAGTATCAAGCCCTTCTTGGGACTCTGGCTCAGTGGGAAGTCTGCTTCTCTCTCTCCTTCTGCCCTACCCCCTGCTCCTGCTCGCTTGTGCTCTCTCTCTCTCTCTCTCTCTAATTAAATAAACAAAAATCTTGAAAAAAGGAAGTTTGTGAGGGAAAAAAGAAGATTATCTCCAGGGATGCCTTGGTGACTCTGTCAGTTAAACATCTGACTCTTGATCTCAGCTCATCTGTTGACCTCAGGCTCGTGAATTCAAGCCCCACATTGGGCTCCACACTGGGCCTGGATCCTACTTAAAGAACAAAAACAAAACTAAGCAAACAAAAAACTTATCTGTGAAGGGCCAGAGCAAGAATACATGCTCACCAAAAGGGACATGTAAGAACAGTGCCAACAGTGCACCAAGACAGTAGGTATAGACGGAAGCTTAGGTGTTTATGTTTTGCAAATGTATATAGCATGACATAGCTAAAGGGTTACAGGGTCAACTGTAATCCTTGTTGCTGCTTGTGAGCTCTTAGGAGTAACTGATACTCTTTGCCCTCCTCTACTACCTATCCCAGATTTTTCTCATTCTCAGCTAACTTTTTTGCTTGCTAATTGTTTTACCTCCTGGAGTGCCTGAGATTGTTATCCCTGAAGGATCCCTGGTTACCATGCTGTTCTTAGACAATGACGGCTGTATTTGTTCATCATATTTAAAACTGGTTGTAATTGCTTCTTAGGCTTTTGGCCAAGATTAAGTGTAAAACTGGTTATAGAAGCAACAGAATACCTAGCTGAAGCACCTGAGCACAAAATTCATCTTCGTTTTGCAGTTTTGCGATCAGGGTGGATCCCTTGGCAAGATGCCTGCCAAAATGGTGATGACCTGTTTTCTTGATGTTTTCGTGGTGCAATTTTCAAAGCCTAACTAATGACTATAATTAGACACATATTTAAGAGACCTGTTCTGCCATTCATCAGGTCGGTCATTTCCAGTTGGTTTTATGTATGGCTTGTGGTCATATGCCCATTGCCGCAATTTGGTTGCTGTAAAGTTGATTCCTTTGTTTGAGGCATAGTCATGTGGGATGCTGTGCCAGTAGATAATACATGTTTCTATGTCTTCAGACATGCAGGATGGCCAAGGCTTTGTGTATAGGAGAAGCATATGTATAATCAGAACATGTCTTCTGACATACCGATCTTTCCGCATGAGAGAAGTCCAATATAGTCAACTTCCTATCAGGTGGTTGGTTGGGCTTCTTGAGGCTGGGAACATATCAGAGACTTGAATCATATCAGAGACTCAGCATTGCTATCTGTTGATGGCTAGTTAGACATATAGCAGGAAGAGTATCTAGAACAGTCTTGGGGAGTGATGGCCCATGAATAACCTTGATCCCTGCCATCATGGCAACTACATTTATGATCCCTTTGACCCAGCACTGGGGTGACCAATGACAGTGACTAACTGACTTTATATTTCAGTCATTCTCTCTACTCTGCTACTTAGTTTCTCTCTGGTGTTTATGCTGTCGACTGGCATTGACATGTAATACAAATATCTTCACACTCTGTGCCCTCTCACATAAGTCTATTCACATGTTTTTTCCCTCAGTTTTCATTATATTATTAAGAACCTTACTTCTTGGCTGCCTATCTGTCTTGTCTACAGTAATATTATGTTTTATTAATCTTCTCCAAACCTCTCTGTTAGTAGAGTGGCCCTGTTTTAAAACCTCGTTGTGTTGCTCATTGTGAAAACTGTACCCATTTTCTTTCTGACAGTTAAGAGATACCACCTGGCTTCCTGTTATATCATCCCATTATCCAAATGGTTATCATGAGGCCTATATCTCTAACAGATTCTCCTCCCATTTGTCATTGTCTATAGAAGACATGTTCTACTGAACTTAATGATGATGGTGTTCCTCTCACCAGACATCCCTTACTCATCTAGTAAATGGAATTTTCCCCAGGCCCTTCCAGGAACATATTCAGCCGGTAGGTCTTCCAGGCATAGGTAGCATGTTTGTTCTGAAATGTTTACTTCTCTGAATCTTTTGAACCTTTCGTCTCCAAACTTGCTGCAGTTCTGACATTTATACTTCACCTAAGGTAGACCATCAGTTTTTGCAAGTTCCCAAGAATTATCTCAGCCATGTGTTAGTACTATCTCCTGGGGTCCTTGGCAGAATTTTAAGTATACTACAGAAATGTATCCCATATCAATAAACTTTTCCTTATCAGATTTATGCCTGCTTCTCTCAATGTATCTGAGAATCCACTTCCATACATTCTTGGCCTACTCCTGCTGGTATATATCAGCCAGATCCTGGAATTTCTTCAGTGAAGAGTCCCTCTCCTTCCTTGACAGACCCACCTCATTCCTATTCAGGATATGCTGGGATTTGACAGTATTTTTAGTGATATAGCTTTAAAATGGTTATCAGGATGGTAGATGGGAGTAGATCATTGAAGATATAAGCATTGTCTTTAAGGCACCTGCTTTACTGCTTTATTTCTAAGGTTCTTCCATAATCTTCATGCAAGGGAAGCCATTAAGTTCTAACAAAGAGGGTAAAGAATCTGCTTTGGAGGTCCAACAGTTTCTGGGAGTTTGGGAATTCAAAGTTCTCAATAGCCTTTATCTAGAAATCCTCATTCCTATCTTAGGGTCCTTCTCTTTTCCTATTTCAGCTGTGACTTTGGCACATAAAATATGCTGGACTGACAATGCAGCCTTGTCTGAAATTCTGTAGGCCCTGCAGCTTTTGCATTTTTGTATTAAATTAGGGATTAATGACCAAGTCACTGGTATCCTGTTTCCCCCTCGTAACTTCAGTGATGGTAACCTTAATGTCACCTAGACACTTGGCAGTCCAGCTCTAATGATTTACTTTGTAGTTGCTTCCTACCACCATTCTTGATACTATTATAGGTTGGATTTCCTAGAAATAGATTCTGAGGAAAAAAACTGTATTCTGAAAGTTTACTGGGAAGAGTTCTAAGGAGATAAACTTGTAAACAAGTGGGAAGACAGTATTGGATAGAAAGAGATGTTCATCATGCAACTAATACAATCAGTCCTTGGGGAACATTTGGAATTCTATTGAAGCAGAGAGCCAGACATTTTTATTCTTGCCTCAGATATGGTATAGCATTCTGTGGATGACCATTTCCAGTGAAAGACGCAACTATGAGCAGTTGATAGCTGATATCAACCGATAGGCAATAGCAGTTTATCTCACCTCTGAAAAAGGGATCTGCATAAAGCATGCAGTATTTATTATAAGAAGATTCAAGGTAGGTTTTTCATTTTATGAAGAGATATATAAAGATAATTAAAAGGCAATGTAAAGGCAAATGGTGGGAGAAGGACATTTCAGGCAGAAGGAAGATAATATGTAGATTCCAGAATTAGTAAAGAGCCTATCCTTCCAACGGACTTAAAAGACATCCACTGTGAAGAGAAACAAGTAAGAGAGAGATCGGCTCAAGACATGTCTGGAGAGAGAGGCAACAGCTAGATCATGTAGAATCCTTTAGATAATGTTAAGGATTTTGAATTTAAAATAATACGAAGCTGTTGAAGAATTAAGTCAAGAAGTTTAACTCAAACATCACCAGCTCTGACTAAAAAAAGAAATTTCTTTGGATGGCAGTATAGGGAATGGTTTGAAAAATGGCCAGAGTCAAAGCAGAGAGGCCTCATGGTGATTGTGCAGATGAAGAACAATGGAAAAAGATACAAAATTTATGACAAAGTCCAAATGGACAGAACTTGACAGTGGATTAGATGTGAACATTGAAGGACAGGGAAATATCAAAAAGAAAAAAAAAACAGGTTTATGTCTTGAAAACCAGGTAGATAGGTAAATGGTATTGTGATCTAGGAGCACTGGAGGTTGAGATTGAAAATTTAAATGGACTCATTTGAATCAGCCCCTATGAGATGCCTGATGGTGGCATCAAGGCAGTTGGATATATGAGTATGAAACACTAATAAGACTATTAGGCCAGGAAAAATAAATTGAGAGCTGTAGACTATATTTAAACCTAAGGGGAAAAATGAGTTCAAATATGAACAGGGTGTAGAGTGGGAACATAAAAGCTGAGATATAATATTGTCAAGTTGGGTAGAGGTCCCAATTTCTAGTTACTCAAAGTTTTGCTCTCTTTCAATTTTTTTTTCTTTTTAATTTCTCTCTTTCTCTCTCTACCCCAAAGCCCTCCACCTCTACTTGGTAAGCTCCAGACACTATCAATATACAGAACTCGGCAATAGAGTATTGCAGGATTGTCACCAGAAACCCTTGTCATTAAATCTGAATTGATTCTAGAAAGCCTTGTGTTTAAATTCAAATGTTTGTTTGCTCTCAATCTAAAATATTTCAGAAAGTTGCTTTTCTTTCCAAAGTTGTCTATATAACAG
>RCUC01156296.1:0-56404 GCA_003697995.1 Taxidea taxus jeffersonii
GCGAGCCCGCGAGCCCGCGAGCGGGGCGGCGGGGAGGGGACGCGCCGCGGAGCCGGGGCTGGAGCGGCGGCGGCGGCGGCGGCGGCGGCGGCGGCGGCGGCGGGGGAGGGAGGGACCCACGGACCGAGGGACGCACGAACGGACCGAGCCAGGGAGGGAGCGAGCGAGACTTCGCCGGCGAGCGGCGGCTGCTGGGCGCTTCGCCGCGCTGCTGGGCGCTCGGCGCCTCCGCGGCCCCCGGCTCCTGGCCGCAGCTTCCTCGCGCGCGCGGGCGCGGGGCGCGGGGCCCGGGGCTCGCTTCGCCGAAGGTAAGAAGGACCCGACCGAGCCTTCTGGAGCCAGGAAGTGTGAGGAGCGCTGCTCCCACGCCTGTTGCTCCAGCTGCCCACGCGGCACCCTCCCACTCCTGCGCCCGGGTGGGTGGGCGCTGGGGCGCCGGAAGGATTGGGGGTGGGGCCGGCGCCGCGGGGGAGCAGGCAGCCGGCCCGGGGGCGTCGGTTCCCTCCGGCTGGCTGTGCGGCCACCTCCGGGCAGCTCGGCGACGTGAGGCTTGGAGGGGTGGGGGTGTGAACCTCTGCCCTCTTTCCATTGGCCTGCCTTCCCTCGGGGGTGCCACAGGCAGCGCCCCGGGATCCGGCGGCAGGTGGCGACGGCTTTCTCGGTACCCCCGCTCCTTGCGAGGAGAGGACAAGAGAAATGGCTGAGGGTGGAAGCAGGGAGCAGTTTGGGGCGCTTCGCAAAGTTCTCCAGCCCGGCGAGCCTGCAGCGTGCCTACCAGAGGCTGGGGGCCGCACATCTGGTCCTGCCCGACGCCGCTTCCACCCCGCGAGCTCTGGGAAAGGTCTCTAAGTGACACTGGGGCCAGTGCGGGCCGCGGCGGGTGGGGGGTCCGAAAGACTCGCTTTGGCGAGGTGTTTATACAAGGGCTGGGGCGCAGAAGGGACAGGGCAGAGAAGTTACCTGGAATCAACTGAATTCCTGTCCTTGCTTAGCGTTGACATTTGAATTGAGTCCAAGAGGGTCTGCTTTTTTCTCTGGGCAGCCTGATATGTCAGCAACAGGCTGAGGTTCCAGACCTGGAATCTTATAGCAAAGAGAAGCCTCCGTTGTATTTCTGAAGAGAGGGTGTCTGAACTTTCTTACTCTCCTGTTTGTAAGACGGGGCTGGGGTTCCTCTGTAGTGCATGTTGGTATTTTGCATGAATGTATGTGATGGTTAAATGTATGCGGTACTTACTGTTACTTCAAGGAAACCTGGATATTTAATGTCTATAGAAAGGGCGTGCAGGAATTCAATGCAAAGCATGTGTCCATTTCCCCATGAGGACATGTTGGCATACAGATCGGAATTGATGTGTTTATTTTTCCCAGTTGCTACTTGAAGGCAACAAAATGCAAGTACACAAGGGGCCTCCAGAGGAAGAGAGATTAGTAGCTTGTTCCCTTTTGCTGTTGAGGAGGCTGGAGAAAAAGGGAGTTCAGGAAAGTGCCCTGGCCAGCCTAGGAGTGGCAGTGTGGGAGAAGAGGATCTGTATGCTTGTCCCAAGCCTGTACCTCAGGGATCCCCAGCCCGACACCCTGTCGTTTCATGCCCCTTCACCCAAACCCTGTGGGCAGAGGAAAAGGCCCGCTGAATGGTCAGGACCCTCCCTGCCCCAAGACTAGTCCCATTCTGGGCTAAGCAACGTGTTATAAAATTATGGAAGGTAAAAGTTTCCACAGACTCTCCATACCCAGCACGCTACCGAGGTCACTGAAGGGCAGACCTTGGTGACGGGGTGCTTTGCTGCCCTGTGCCTAGGCTCAGGTTAGGTGTCAGTTCCCAGGACAGGCTGTCTTGTCACTTTGCCCACTTTGGGCCCTCTCCCTCCAAAACAGAAGCTGTTCAATAGGGCTGACTTTTTTTTACGGCAGGAGAATTTGTATTCCCCTCTTCCAGGATTTTTTGCCTTTGTCATTTTAGCCCTCACCTGTTTTAAATGGCTCTTCCCCGGCCTCCCCCCACCCCCATCTTTCCCACTGTCAAACTCTTTCTGCCAAAAGCAAAAATAGCTTCAGATTTTTCATTTGTAAAGCGTCCACGTCCTAGTAAAACCTTGGCATTTGAGGCGTGTGCCATGCCATTGGCTGGAAATGGGGCCGCACTCTTGTGCTTGTTGCAGGAATTCATAGCTGGGTCTGCTCCACAAGGTGTTGGCCCATGTTAGGGGGTGAGCACTACACAGAGTGCCGTGGAGAAGCCCTGCTTAAAAAGGGTCACATCTGTGGGCTTGTGAGGAGGCTATATGGCCTTGGACCTGGTATCAGATGGGAAAATTTTCCTCCCCTTCCAAACCCCACCACCCCTTTTACACACACACACATACAGAAAGTAGCAGTGGGGTAATGCTCTTTTGGGGTACCTCTTATCAGGGGTAAAGGGATTGGGCCTCTGGAGATGGCCTGGCTTTTGCCTGGCCTTCTTTGGGAAGATTGTCCTGGATTGGTAGGCCTTGGGACTAGAAGCTTTTATGACAGACAGGGGTTGTTTTTCCTTCCTTATAACTCTCAATTATTCATCTGAGAGCCATAGATGAGTTACTCATTGCCCTTGAGAAGAGGAGATGGGCCTGAGGTGGAGAGGGTAAAGGGGTGGGACGAAGCTTGGCAGGGACAGATGCCAGCCACTGAGGCTTGGTCAGGATGGAGGAGCGCTGGGAGACTGGAAGGGGAAGGGCTCTGGCCCGGCCCAGTGCAGAGCTGCATATCGGGCCTGAGCAGTGTGCCTCAGCAGTCTCGTGCCTTACTCCTTGCTGCCCGAACCCCCTCAAGGTCCTGCCTCTCCGAGCTCCATTCCAGGATAAAGCAAAGATGTTAAGGGCCAGAGGTCCAGGGTGCAGCATCTGGGAGGAGGCCAGGAGGGCTCTGCAGGAGGACCCGGTCTCGGATGACCTCGAGCTCTGAGTTGATGCAGGTTGTGTACCCTCTTCTGGGCACCAGCCTCATCAGGAATTCCCAGAACTGCCTCTTGTGGAGATGAGGCTCCGGTGAAGTCTGTCCCCACAGCAACAAACCCAGATGCTCTACTTCCTGCTTTGCATGAGCAGCTGTTCGAAGAGGTCTCAGGAGCTCCAGCCTCGTGTCCCGGATCCTGGCAGAGTCAGGGATGCCTTGAGCCGAAGGGCTCTTGGTCACTTTCTCATCCAGCTCTTGCCTCTGACAGAGGAGGACTCCAAGGTGCAGGGCACCTTGGGGGCTTGGTTTCACCAACGCAGGAGAGAAGTGACACAGACGCAGAGCCCTGACCTGCTCTTCGCTGCCTGGGCCGGGGCGAGGGGCGTCTCTGTAGCCTACTCTCTGCTGTGAGGAACATCAGTATCTGCCTACACTTAGGTCAGGAGAGCCATTCAGTAGTGACTTGGTCAATGACCAGCTTGAAAAATCATCAGCTCCTGCATAACGTGGAATTCAGCCCCTCCGAAGGGATCTGAGTCTCAGCTCCCTCCCTGAAACTGATGGGTGGAAACATCCAAGTCATAGGGTTTTCTGAGGATAAATTAAACTGTTGTTGCAGAAGTGCCTAAAATGTGCCTAGAGCCTTGTCAGCACACCATCGATACGCCCTGGACGTGAATTGGAATTACTTGGGACTGAGGCGTGCATTGCAGGCTTGCTTGTCCAACCGCCCTTGCTCCCTAGAAAACCCAGCGAAGAGTGCGGGAAGGGACTGCAGATCCTCCCGAGTGTCCAAAGAAAGTATGGGAGTGAGCAGGGTACATTTCTGGAAAAAGATACAAAACACACAGGGTGTGTTCCCAGATCCATCATGGCCTACGGCTCCCCACCACGGGGAATGAACAACCCCCCTATTCTTTTGCCATAATCAAGAGCTCATCAGGCTTGTGCTGTTTTTCTGTTCTCTGAGTGATGACATTTATAGGCAATGTCATTGTCATTCCTGTTGTCTTCTGCGGCATCTGAATCAACCTCCCTTTATGAGGGAGCAGAGGCACCTGTGACTATCCTCCTTAGCATGCAGATGAGGAAACTGAGGCAGAGATTGGCTCCTTGAGAAAACCCCCCTGAGAGCACAGTGAGTCAGAGCACTTCAGTTGGATTCTTTGGATTCTGGTCTGGCTGCCGAGTTTTCTGTTTGTCAGGAGAGAGAATGTCTACCCTTGAACCCCACCCCCTTAGCAAGGCTTGGAGTAAGATTGATAGAATGTAAATGACATGTATAAAACCCAGATTCCCAGTGTGAGAACCTCCCAGTATAGCATGCTGAGCTGCCCCCGGGGCTGTGGGGTAAAAATGGAGGTGTTGTGGTTTTACCTTCAAGGAGCTGACTATGGGACGGGCAAAACAGAGCTGTACCCTTGAGCTCCACATGGAGACTGCCTGGGTTTAAATCTCTCTGCCTTCTTATCACAGCCTCGGCCAGTTATTCAAATTCCTCATGATTCCTCTTCTTCATCGGTGACATGGGGACAACAGTGGTGTCAGTGGGGTGGGTTGAGATGGTGCCTGGCACCCAGCCAGCCCTCTATAAACATCAGCGGTTGTCCCTCTCTGGACAGGAAGACCTAGAGTAGTCAGGTAGCATTGCAGGGGGCAGGGGGCGTCAGGCTGTCTGAGGTGGGATCCCTGTTCCGTCCCTGTTCCGGCTGGCAGACTGCCAATGCTCAGACTTCTTCCTAGGTTGCTGTGAGGGTGACAAGAGATGATCTGAGGGATACAGTGCATAGAGTAAGTGCAAGATGATTGTTAGTGATGACTATTAATTGGATGCATAGGAAGTGTCTCGTAATCCAGCCCAGGGGGCCAGAGGTGCTGGAGAAGAGGAGCAAACAAAGCGCCGGGAGCCCAAACAGGGAGAGCATTTCAAGATGGCAAGAGAAGGGGGCATGGCAGAGAGGATGGGGAATAGGGAGGCGAATGGGATGGCTGAAAAGAGAAGGATATTCCCCACAGAAGGAGGAGTGTCCAGAAACAGAGCCCCCTCCCCCTGCCCGGTCTGTGCATGAGCTGCTCTGCTCTTGTTGCTGGAGACTGGGGCAGGGGCACGGGGCACGGGGCATGGGGCACAGGCCAAATGGTCAGCCAGAATCCGTTTGCGGCAAGGCTGGAATGCCAGGCCAGAGGGTTCGGACCTGAGATCGTAGGTTGTGGGATTCAGCACCACCAGAACCTGACTTTAGGGAGCTCACCCTGAGCAGAATGGATTTCTGCAGACCAGGAGAAACAGGGGTGGAGGGTCGGGGTGGGACAAGAGAGATGAGCAGGCCAGTGGGAAGGGAAGGAAGGAGGCCTGAGGGAACAAGGGCCATCATGAGGGCGGTAAAAGCTGTTGTCTCATTATTTGGCAACCCTTTGGGTGAAGCAAGGAGGAAGATGGCCAAAGGGACAGGCCTAGGGTTAGGGCAGCCAGGAATAAAAGGCTGACTGAGGAGCAGCTGTGGGCAAGGAGGTAGGATCGGCTTGACCTTGTCCAGCGTCGGGGCATCCAGGTGGGGACACTCTAGTGACAGCTCAGGACTGAGAGGAGGTGGAGATCTGAGGGCCTAGAGGAGTTGGTAGTCAGGAGAAGGTAGCAGGTTTAGAGGGAAAGATGAAGATCAAAATCCCATTTACAAGATAAACCTCTGCCTCATTCATTTCAACACAGAGTCAAGCCAACCCGAACTCCAGAGGGTCCAAATCATTCTGAGTGAGGATAGGTCCCGTGTGCCAGTTTAGGATCAGTGAAAATGAGTGTGTCAACCCCAAACAATTTCCTGGTGCTGTTACGTGTGTTTCTGTGTCACCACATGTCTTCCCACAGATGGTAACACATTTGGGGATTCAGAGTCATTTCAGTATCATCCTTAAAAAGCCAGATTTGGGAAGGTAAATCTGTTTCTCAAAGCCAAAAATAATTCTCTGAGCCCTTGTCTCTCCCCACCCCCCGATCCATGCAGGTGGTGGGGAGATGTGTCCGCGGTGTGGTTCAGAGTCTGCTGGGGGAAGGGACGAGGCGGCCCAGGGCTGGAGTGGGGCCGGGTGAAAGGGGCTGGCATGGGAAAGAGTATTGTTATATAACCCAAGGGAGCTATGGGTGGTGGGCAGATGGCGATGGGAGGCGAGGAATCTGGAGATGGCAGAGTGTGGATCAGCTTCCTCTGGGAGGGAGAGGGACAATGCATGGAAGGCAGGTGAACCAAGAGCCCAAGACCCGCTTTACAAGGTGGGGAAGGAGCCCTGCCCAGCCTCACAGCATCTCCCACATTTTTCTGTCCTGGCTCTGATGGATGCTAAGTTGCCAGCTGGCCCAGAGGGTAGCACTCCACCAGGGACCGCCTTCTCCACGGGACTTGGGGAAAAGAACCGTACCAAGCTCTGGGCCTACCGTCTTCACCTGCCATCTAGGAGAACTTTCCAGACATGGGCAGGCCCAGCCTCCCACCTTACCAATGAGGAGTAGAAAGAATATGTTTACCTGATCTCCCTCACCCACTCCCCCATTCCTGATTACCCTGGTGGGTGAAGAGTGAAATAAAAATTGGCATGTTTATCCCACTTTTAAATTTGTTTAATGAGAACTCATTTACCCTATCCCAATTTAAATTCGTAATAATGCCATAACCTTTCAGAGCTGATTATTACCCGCACCTTCCCAGATCTTCCTACCAGAGAGGCTTTCCCTCCAAATGCACCTGAGCCTTCCTGGAACTTGACAGCTTGTTAGGTGGTCAACAACATCTGGCAAGCCCACACGGCTGCACTGGCCTGGCCCAGGTGCTCTCTCTAGGAGGGGAGGGGAAAAAGAATCAAGTCCCCTCCCTTGGGTAGTGACTTGGGCTCCATTTATCTGCCATCAGGACTTTGGCTGTCTCTCACTCAGCGCTGACCCCGCCCCGAGTCCCATTTCCTCCCCGGGGAAGGCAATCGAGGGCTCACCCGCTCCTCTGCTCTCTCCTCCTGTCTTGCAGGGGCCGCGGGACTGACTCCAAGCTGGTGTGCCAAGCCTCCGAGCGGCAGCGGCCGGCCTGAGAGCTGGAGTCGTCACCATGGCGGCAGGCGTGGCGGCCTGGCTGCCCTTTGCGCGGGCGGCGGCCATCGGATGGATGCCAGTGGCCAACTGCCCCATGCCCCTGGCCCCGGCCGACAAAAACAAGCGGCAGGATGAGCTGATCGTCCTCAACGTGAGCGGCCGGAGGTTCCAGACCTGGCGGACCACGCTGGAGCGCTATCCGGACACGCTGCTGGGCAGCACGGAGAAGGAGTTCTTCTTCAACGAGGACACCAAGGAGTACTTCTTCGACCGGGACCCCGAAGTGTTCCGCTGCGTGCTCAACTTCTACCGCACAGGGAAGCTGCACTACCCGCGCTACGAGTGCATCTCGGCGTATGACGACGAGCTGGCCTTCTACGGCATCCTGCCCGAGATCATCGGCGACTGCTGCTACGAGGAGTACAAGGACCGCAAGCGGGAGAACGCTGAGCGCCTCATGGACGACAACGACTCGGAGAACAACCAGGAGTCCATGCCGTCGCTCAGCTTCCGCCAGACCATGTGGCGCGCCTTCGAGAACCCGCACACCAGCACACTGGCCTTAGTCTTCTACTACGTGACTGGCTTCTTCATTGCCGTGTCGGTCATCACCAACGTGGTGGAGACGGTGCCGTGTGGCACGGTGCCCGGGAGCAAGGAGCTGCCGTGCGGTGAGCGCTACTCGGTGGCCTTCTTCTGCCTGGACACGGCCTGCGTCATGATCTTCACCGTGGAGTACCTCCTGCGGCTCTTCGCGGCGCCCAGCCGCTACCGCTTCGTCCGCAGCGTTATGAGCATCATTGACGTGGTGGCCATCATGCCCTACTACATCGGCCTGGTCATGACCAACAACGAGGACGTGTCGGGCGCCTTCGTCACGCTCCGAGTCTTCCGCGTCTTCCGCATCTTCAAATTCTCGCGCCACTCCCAGGGCTTGCGGATCCTGGGCTACACGCTCAAGAGCTGCGCCTCCGAGCTCGGCTTCCTCCTCTTCTCCCTCACCATGGCCATCATCATCTTTGCCACTGTGATGTTTTACGCCGAGAAGGGCTCCTCGGCCAGCAAGTTCACTAGCATCCCCGCCTCGTTTTGGTACACCATTGTCACCATGACCACGCTGGGGTGAGTCCGCATTGGTGGCGGGTTGGGCAGAAGGTTATGTGGAAGGGAAACTTGGGCTGGTAGCGGGATCCAGCAGACAGGGGCAGAGTCACCTGTCGGGGTCATAGGTGCGAGGGGAGTTGTCTTATCTGATGGAGGAAGGCACACGGATGATTCGTTTGGGGATAAGAGCTCGCTCTGGATTGAGTTTTCTTGGGCGGGGAGGGGGATGGATTTTATAAAACATGGAAAATGAAGACATTAGTTCTCTTTTCAGCCATGCGCTCTGTGTCTGTGTGTGGGGTGGAGTGAGTGGCGGTTGCTGTATTCTACACACATCTGTGCTTGTAAGGGCAGCAGGTGGGAAAGAACAAGGGCCTGAGGGGTTCGAGGAGTGCCCTAAGGAGGGTGCACAGTTGCATTAACCAGAACACATGGAGAGCACTCTCTTTGGATCCTTCCTGCGTTTCTTCTCAGTTGTGTATCTGCAGGCTATCTCTCTTGGGCTTTACTCCGACACCGCCCCCCACCCCTCCGCCACAGTCGCTCAAGGGTTCAGTAGCTCTGAGCAGACTTTCTCGAAGCGACTCTGAACTTGGGTTTTCTGCAAAGCAGGGCATCAGACTTACTTTTTTTCCTCACTGAAGGAGGAATAGCCTTGCTTTCTCGGCCTGACTCTGTGATTGAATGACCTGGCCTACCTGGGCCATTGTGAGATGGTCTGAAGGGATCATGTGGTCAGCCCCCGAAGCAGCAGGACCACCCCGGAGAGGGAGAGGCACTCAGCAAGGCCATGGGTGACCCCATCTCTTCCATCTCCCTGATGTCCCTTTTCTAGCTATGGTCACAGAAACGTATTTATGGTGCTGGCCTGCAAAGCTTTCCATCTGAGGAAGGGGCTCAAGAAGGAGATTGCAATCTTCCCCCTAACAGGATTAGAGCCAACGGAGGCAGCTTTATGGAGACATGTATTTCTTAAGGGTTTCTGCTTCGGCCGTTGGAAGTCACTGAGGCTAATGCAAAAATCCTTTTACAATTCATATGCTGGGTCTGTATTTGCTTAGGCTGGGAAGCATTATATTGCTGATGGAGAATTCATGAAGCTTTTTATTTGGTCTTTGACAATTTGGTTGGTGGCGTCCTGGTGATTCGATTTTTTTTTCCTGGCCAACACCCCGAGGCGCTAGGGTTGGTTTTTCCATAGTGCTGTGTGTGCTTATTGGGAATGACTGAGCAGGTGAGGGGACCTTTTAAAATGATTACATTTGTCATTGTGCCACACGAGATGGGGGGGGGGCAAGTGGTGTCACTGTCTATTTCTGGAGGCCACGTTGGATGGGGGCATTCCGTTTCCCTCTTCTCTGTCTGACACAGGCCATCCTGCCCCTTCCTCTCTCTCCAACACACACATAGTTCTTCGAACAGCCACTCCCACCCAGGGTGGGTAGGAACATCTGGTTGTTTGACCTTGTCTCTTGGCATAGTAGGATATTTAAAGATAAAATGGCCTGGGAGCTACTCACCACTTCAGGAGAAGGGGCAGCTTTGCCCCTTGGCGGTTGATCCTGACCATCCTTTCACACTTTCCTGAAAGGGACACACCCCCTCCAAAAGCCAGGACCTCCCTGGCCCCACTCCTGATGTGGCTGTGACTGTCCCGTGCCCTATGTGTCCTTTGATGGGACTCATGACACTAGAGTGATGCATTAGGACTGCCATGGGGATAAAACAGGGCAGATGGATGGATGTCAGAGTTAAAGTGGTATCGTTTCAGAGGAGATCAATGGAAACTTCGGGGGCCACCTGCCTTTTACTTTTTATTATTAGTATAACAGCATATGTGTATCTACTGTGTGTCAGCGGTGCACTAGGCACTTTGCATATATTATCCCTCTGAGTCTTTACAACAGCCCTGCAAGGTAGGAAAAATGCCATCCAACTTCACGGCTGTGGCAGGCGAGGCCCAGAGAGGTCAAGTAGATTGTTGTTGTCATACAGCTGGTCAGGGGCAGAGCTGATTTTCCAATGCCGGTCTGGCTGTCTGCAGTGCCCATTCCCTGTTCACGTGCCGTTCCGCTTGTCCCCATACCGTTCAGGGTCATGGGTGGAAAGCAGACCTCCAGGGTTACTTCTTTTATATTATGGCCTCAGGGGTTAGTTCATTCGAGGCATGTCGCTCTTGAACAGGAGCACAGTGAGTACCACAGCCACTGCCCTAGGCACACAGGGAATTTGTAAATGAAACATTTCCATCTAGCCAGTTCAAATGCCACCTTGGAAATCAATGGCTGCATTCCTGACAAAATCCACTGTTTCCCTGTCACTAGGGAGACCACTGATTTCCTTTAGCATCTGCCCTATAGGTCAAGGAGCGAGTCCAGTGTCAGGGTACGGACAATCTTGGCCTTGTATTTACTTTTGGAGGGCAGGAAGGGGAGTGAAGATGAAGAAGAAGGAAAGGGGAAAAGCGTGTTTCCCCGATGGCCCCCGTGGACTCCTCACCCTGCTCTTCCCATGCCTCCAAACGTCTGGCCTCTGGGAGGGTATAGGAATGAACAGGAAAAGAAGCCTTCCTTCCCATAGTGTTTCCTTAACCTCGGATAAGTAATGGGACAGCAGGCCTTTTTCTTCCCATCTGCCCCAGCTGGTGTGGCCGAACGCTGGATTGGGCTACTTTGACTTCTTCCTGAGTTGGTAGATGGAACCATCACCAGGCTCACTGTCTGGTTATACATAGCAGGTACTTGGCAAAACCCTTTTTAATGGCTTGGTCAATGTGAATGGGGCGCCTTTTCCATTTGCCTGGCCTGATACTGTTCTCTGTCCTTTCCAGACCTGCCTATCCTCTTTCTAAGGTGGACCTAAGATGTGTGTTCTGCCCTAGCCCTGGTCCTGGGGGCAGAGGAGGGCAGCCTTTACCTGGCCTCTGGTCCATCCCCTGGGACACTCTGCAGCACTGTGGCAGTGGGGGTGGGGGTGGGGGGTGGGTGATCTTGTTCTGCTTGGAGGTCTTCCCAACTCGACCCTGGAAACGTTTCCCTCTCCCCTGGCTGGCTCAAGCCCTGAACATATTCACTGGCTAGTCTCAGGCCTAAACCATCCCCAAGAACCCTTCTTTTTCTTACTCCTTCCTGGCATTTGAGCCCCCAAGTGCCTGTGGAATACCAAGGGCCAATATTCTGCCACATTCTACCGTCTGTGGGAGTGCTTCCAACAGCTCCCAACGGACACTTTGTTCTTCCCATCTTCAGATCCTCCCCGCTCTAATCCTGCCCCAAGTTCCGGTTTCAGTCTGGCAGAAATGGTCTTCAGCTTCTTTGCAGAGGAGGACCAACTGACAGGCCATGGGGCTGGACCAAGGACCGATGTGCTAAGGGGAGTTCTTGCTCCCGAGTTCTGGTTCCTAACTCTGTCCTCTTTCCCAGGACTCACTGATGAGTTACTTAGGTGTCCTCCGGGGAGGGATTTCCTAGAACCAATTATTTCTGTTTATTTAATATCTCAAACTACCTTAAGCACACAGAACAATAACGGCCCAACTGCCACCAAGGCTCAAGGATGACTTACCTTTGCAGCCTCCTGGGCTGGTGGGGAAGACCCTCATGGCCAGCCCATATTTCCCTTATGTTCCTTTGACCATGGAGCTCCCACATGCACCACGAAAGGATTACTGTTGGTGCTTACAATTGCTGCTATAAGTAAAATCCTCAGTTACCTCAGTTAATAGAGGAAAGGGATAACGCAGAACTCCCAATATTAAATAAGACCAACATACCTAGTTCGTGTAGATATTCTATATTGTAGACTTCTTAAAGCAGATTTTCCTTCCGAATTTTGTTTGACTTTGCTTGGCATCGTGATTGGCCTAGACTGAGTCAGTCTGTGGGTGAGGCTCCAGTTCAGCATGTGGAACTGGGGAGCGTGCGGAAGGAAAGCCTTGCAGAGCGAGCAACCACCAGGGCTGCTGAGAGCCAGCTCTGAGACTGTAGGGGATGAGGCCTTCTTGGCTGTCTTCAGGGTGGGGGCTTGGTAAGGGCCCTGAGCAGCCTTGCTCCTGGTGCAATGGTCTGCTGCTGCCAGGCTGGCTTGCTTATGTAATTGAGAACAGCAGCCTATCTGTCACCCCATGGCCTGAGATGAGAGAGCTTTTGACAGTGTCCAAAAATCACTTTAACGAAAACAGAATCGATTTTTACTTCTTCCAAGCATGAAGCAGCCTCCAGGTGATTTGCATTTCCCTTTAAAACATAATCCTGGAAGGGGCCTGCCTGAGGTTTTGTGAGGCTGGGAGCCGGGCCTGGACAATCAATACAGGCACATCACAGAACAGGGTACTTGACCAGGTTTACCCCCCACCCAGTGCCAGAAGTAGAGCCAGTCTGAGACCTGGTTAACCCTTCAATCCCCCAAATTCCAGCTGCATCTTCATCCCCTGCCTCTGGGGCCCAGCAGCCCTCCTCCCAACTCCCAAGTGCCTTGGCCTGGGACACTAGCCAGCTGTGCCTACCTGGAGGGTGGTGTGTCCCTACCCAGGGGGACCTGGTCATAGCCGCATTTAGGGGGAATGAATGACTGCAGATCTTTTCTTGGTTTGACACTTCTTAACCAACAGTTCTCTGATGCTGCAATTCCCAAGAGAAGACACAGATCCACATCCCAACAAGGAATCTTGCATTCATTCAACATTTATTGAGTGCCTGCTGTGTGCCAGGCCCTACAAATATAAAGCACCATGATTGCACATCAGCCCAGCATAAGGTCCAGGCAGAATGAATTGAATGAGATTCACTTCTCTTCCTTTGGACCAAAACAAGAGATGGTGGGAAGAGCAGTAGACTGAGGGTCAGAAAAAGAGGCCTTTACTCATATTCTTCCTGCCACTCCAGAGACAAGCCCTCACTGTGCTCTGTGTCTGACTAACTCTCATCATCCTTCACAGCTCAGCCCCTACATCATCTCCTCCAGGAGGCCTTCCTGCCACCCCCAGGGCCAGGGTGTACTAAGTTCCCCCTCACATGCTTCCCACTGCAGCCCAGACATACCTTTGTCTTGTCAGTTGCCACGTTTTGTTAACCTGATCTGCTTATGTGTCTTTGTCCCAGGATGTGAACTCTTCAAGGGCACGTCTCAATTCCAGAGATCTTGTGTGATTCGTGCCTAAGTCGGGGTCTCCCTAGATTGCTGTTCAGCTAAACAGGGTTGTACTCCAGTTTTCCTATCTTCATTTTCCTCACTTGCTAACCATCTCCTGGCCATTTTAAGAACCAGTGGAAGTGCTCCCCAAATGTGAGCTCTTTGGTCATGTCAGACAAATATCCATTTCTGGGCAGGGGGGAGATGGGGAGGCCAAGCGGTGCATTGTCTAGTTTGGACGTCAGCCTTAGCATGGTGGGGCCTTTCTTGCACTGGAGGTTTCAACCCTTAATCTTCACTATTTTGGGCCACTTGGCCATGCTTCCCACTGCAGACTCTGGGACCAAGGAGAAACAGGAAGGGAGCCAGAGATAAGTGCCCCCGTCCATGAAATTTTCCGCCATTCGATTCTTTGGGCAACCAATCTTTATTGAGTAGCCAGTAGGCACTAGGAACATGGCAGCCAACACAATAGTCTCTGATCTTGTGGGGCTTACATTCTGGTGGAGGAGCCCAGGAAGTATATAGGTCAGCAGATAAATACCAGTTCATGGTACAGAGAAAAATAAAGCCTGGGGGGATAAGCCAGGAGTGCTGAGTGCCAGGAGTGCCGAGTGCCGGCAAGGTGGTGGAAGGAGAGAGAATTGTTATTTTGTGTCAGGAGCTCAGGTGATATTTGAGCAGAGACCTGAAGGAATGTGGGTAGCTTAGGAAAGAGCATTCCAGGCCAAGAGAACAACAAATGCAAAGGCCACCAGGAAGGAGAGGCTTTGGCTTGCTATTCTTGGAATAGCTACAAGGTCCTAATGGTCAAGAGGCAGGAGCAGGGACCAAGTATAGGAAGTAATGGAGGAAACAGCTCCTGCGAGGCCCTTGGGGTCAGAGACTCAGCCCTTTGCCTTTTTCTCTGCCTGGAATGGCAAGCCATTGGAGGGTTTTAAGTAGGCTTCACTTGAATTCCCAAAGGATCACTCTTGCTTTTGGGAAGTGAATACCAACATCTAGGCAGCGAATGATGGTGGCAGGGCCGAGGGTGCTGGCGGCAGGGAAGGGAGAACTGAGAGATGTTGCGTGTATTCGAAGGCAGGGGCAACAGGGAGGGAGCGATGCTGGTCTTGCCTCTACCACACCCAGGGCTTTCCTCGCTCCCCTATCAAGGACTGGCCCAGGGAGACATGGTCCCAAAGACCTTCTCCACCCCTTCGAGAAGCATTTCACAAGAAGGGGCCTCTTGCAAGAAGGTGGCTTCAAGGCCCAGGGCAGCAAGACCCCAGCAAGGATGGAGTGAACCAGCCCTAGAGCCTAAGTTGGAGTGTGGATGTCTGCGAGCCAGGCTGGGGCTGTCTGCAAGCAGAACGTCTGTACCTGGATTGGGGTTTCCTTTCTTTTTTTTAAAGGGTTTTATTTACTCATTTATTTGTTTATTTATTTAGAGAACATGAGTGGGGGAAGGGGTAGAGGGAGAGGGAGAGAGAAAATCCCTAGTAGACTCTGCCCTTAGCACAGAGCCCAGTGCGGGGGCTTACACCCATGATCCTGAGATCGTGACCTGAGCCGAAACCAAGAGTCAGAAGCTTAACTGGCCGGGCCACCCATGCACCCCTGTGAGTTCCATTCAACACAGGCAGCAAGTACCAAGCACCTGCCAAGGGCTGGGCACAGTGCTTACCATCCTGAGGGACAGTCTTGGTTCAGAAAGGGAGACAGAGGTCCATGGCTGGAATAGTAGCTGAGATGGAGGGGTGGGCAAGGTGTCAAGGCTGCAGGTAGGGAGATATGGAGTCCCATGGGTGGTATAGGAGACTTTTGGGGGCTTCCCACTAGAACCATTACTTTCGACTGGTCTTCCAAGCCAGTAATTCAAATTGCTCCAGTTTTGGGAAGGGGCTCTTTAGGTTGGTGGCCATTTCACAGCTCTCTTCCTAAATCTCTCAGAATCAATCTTAGTCTCCCTCTCTCTCCTTCTCTCCCTCTGTTTGCTTTTGTTTGGGTTTCCCTCTTTAAACACACCCATAAACACAAACATGATTCTTCCCGAGGAGCAGCAATTATTCTGCCTGAAAATAGTGTAAATAAAAGGCAGCCCGGCCCTCCCTCTCCTCAGGGGAGGGACCCAGAACCCCTCAGTAACTCCTTGAGTATTTTTGCCTCTCTCACCCAGGAGGGAGCTCCTGTTCCAGACTGTGCAGGACTCTGGTCCACATACTGTCGTGGCCAGCAGCGTCCCTGTTCCCTCCCCCGCCCCCTCCCTGGGCAAGGAGAGGATCTGAGACTTAGCTGTGATGCTCCCAGCCCCTGTGCTCGGGCAGGTGGCCCCCTGAACACAACCAGTTCCTTCCCAGAAGCCGTCACCGTACTCATGACCTAAGCATCTTCTGGTGATATCCAAGCAGTTTCTCTTTTTTGGAAGTAGGAACCGGTCCCCCAGCAATCTCTGTTGGAAAGGGGTGTTCCATCATGACCTCAGACCACCTTCCAACGGGGACTTGTTTGTGACAAGGAGGAAGGAGTTACCACAGGGCCTTGGAGTGCCCAGAGTTCTGGGCCAGAGGGTTCAGAGACGGTGACCTCCAAGTTGAGTCCCGTGCTTGGGCCTCTATCCAGCCTGCATTTCCCAGGCTGGAACCGAGGCCTCTTGTCCCCAGCCCCTGCCTCCCTCTGCCCAGTGCCATGCAAATGTTGGGTGCCTGGGAAGGTGGGGGTGGGGGAGTCAGGGGGAGGGAAGATAACTCAGCCTCTGCTGACCATGACTGGATGGAGGAAGATTGCATCTGGCTCATGTAATCATATTCTGGGTGTCAGGACTGGAATGAGTGTCATTAAACTGAATCAGAAAAATCGTTTTAATATAAGTGCCACCTCACACGCAAGCTAGTTGATGGAGAGATGGATGAGGCTGGGGACACCTCCTTTGTAATGTGAAGCTGTAAAATCCCATCACCTTCATTATTTCCCACGGAGCCAACGCATCAGAATGCCCACGAGCAGCAGAACAGCTTGAATTTAATATACAGAAAGTCCAATCAAACAATAAATGGATGGAACTATATAAAGAAACCATTTTCTGGGAGGCTGGCTCTATTCTCTGGGACTCAGCTCCCTGACACATGAAATGTGCATCAATTTTCCCCAACTAATGCAGCTGCGGAATCACCCCATGTGATATTTGTTTGCTTCAGAAGTGGGAGAGGGGAGCTTGCCCCCCTACATTATCCGGCTATCAATGCAAAATTGCAAATCTCAATGTCTTTGATTCGTGCCCGGTTCCCGGTCGCACAGCGAGGGTTGGAAGCACAGCCTTCCTGCACCCCAGAACCTTGCTCCGTCCCAGTGAGGCTTTGGTATTGTCCTTAAACAAAAATCAGTTCTGGACCCTGCACTGCCAGGGGGCTGGGATGTGTCTACCCTTTGTGGTCGTCTGAGATAAGCGGGCCAGAGCCTTAGCCATGCAGACACATGCCGGGTGCCCACGACAAGCATGACTGTCCAGTCTTACCTCGAGGTTGTACAGGACAGAAGTTCCATCCCACACTGGACCCTCCCACCAGCCAGGCCTCCATTGTTCCTTCCATCGCTTTTGCTCAGCCGGCTCCCAAGACTGACCAAGCCGACTGAGTCCACAAAGCTAAAAGGACACATCCGCTCCTCCACAGTCTGCAATACATGTCAAAGACTGGCGACCATAATGCTTTTATGCTTCTGGCGGGAGATTCTCTCCAGCATGATGGTTCCGGTGTCATGGGTAACTTAGAGTTCCCCATAATTACAGGCTCAGAGCTGCTGAGAAGTATCATTAGTTTATTTTTACTTCTTCCTGGTCGTGCATACTTAAGCAGAAAAAAAAAAGTAGGGGAGTTTTAAACTAAATGATATTAAAACCACAGACAGCATAAATCTCGGTACAGTTTGACAAATATGATACTTAGTATTTGTGATGCTCCCTATTAGCCGGTGTTGGGGAAACAGAAATAAATAAGCCCTCACTCCTGGTCTTAAGAAGTTTATAATACAGCAGGGGATTTGAGTATGTTTACGAGCAGACAAGAGAGGACAGGGCATGTTCCAAACGATCAGGAAGTGTTTGGCACAGAATAAATGCTTAATAAATATTTACTGATGAATGAGTGATTGGCTTCACGGAAAAGGTGACATTTCAGCTAGACCAACAACGGTGGGTAGGATTTTGAGATGCAGAAATGGGAAATCCAAGTAAATTGCAAAAGGGCACAGTGGTTGGGAGCTTAACCAATATGCTGCTTTGCTGGGGGTTAGGGCATATGAGGGGAATGGCTGGAGGTAAGCAGCAATAAAAGGCTTGCTAGAGACATGGAGGGCCTAAACTATTAGGCTAAGGCATTTATCTGGTGGACGTCAGGGAGTCACTAAGCGTGGTGGTCCTTGCTGCAGTGATTAGGAAGATTTATTTGGAGTGGTCTTCTGGGTGAATGTTGGGGGGGGGGCCTGACCCATTGTGACGTCAGCAAGCGGACTGATCAGGAAGACATGCAGGACGCTTGTTGTGGGATGGTCACAGTGGAAAGGGACAGAAGGAGGTAGAGTGGAAAGGCATCCCGGAGAAGAGAAGTCTAAATGAACTCTGGGATTATGAGACTGGGTGATTGGGGAGGGGGAGACAGCGAACGTCAGAGAAGGAGCAGTTTGGCAGAAAGGCAAGGGAAAATAAGAGACTGAACTTGGCTTTGGAGCTCGGTCACTTGCTGTTGACCCTGGGTGGCTCGGAGGCAGCTGGCAGGCAGGTGGGAAGGGAGGTCTGGAGCTTAACACAGGGAAGGGGTCTAGCGGGGCAGTTTTGGAATGGGCTACAGCAGGGAATAGATATTACCAAAGAAAACCAAAGGGAAGGTGGAGGAGAGGCCCCACGTTGCTGGCACCTTGCCTCCTTCAGGAATGCAGCTGCTATCCGTACGGTGGCTTTGCTGACGCTTCTGTTCAGCTTCTCTCCTTGGCCTGTGGGCGTTCCCTGTCCTGCTGCATCTCTGCTGGGGCCAAAAGGTCCAATTGGTTTTCTGAGTCAAACAAGGTTTTCTTTTAGTTTCCTACAACGCTAATTAAATAAACAGCTCTGACCCAGGAAGGCAAAATTGGTTTAGGGGCTTTGCTGAACAATAATACTAAAAGGATCCTCACATTGCCATGTGGATAAGATAGATGGGGTCTGGGTGGTCACAGACCAACAAAGCATCTGAGTTGGGCCCAGGGCAATGCCAACTCAGAGTGGCCCAGCCTCCGGGGCTGGCCCTGTCCTGGTCCTTGCAGGGCCGGACCCCTGAGCGGAGGCCTGGGGGATTTAAGACGCTGCCTGCGCCTCTCATTCCCCTCCTCTCCTTAGGGAGAAACGTCAGACACACTGCTGGCATCACGGGGAGCCTCCTCTGGCCTGCCCCCTCGCAGAGATACCTGTCTTGGGCCCATGGTAAGCAATGGGCACAGCGATGGCTCAGTAATTCCTCAACTGTGCATTGAGCTGTACCTATGAGCAAGACAGCATCCTGGTTGACCTGAGGAGCTACAAAGAGAAAACAGGGCAAGGACTAAATCCTGCAGGGTAGGTGTTAGGCTCCCATTCTTCATCTGAGAAGACCGAGATACTGACAGTGTAGGGAACTTGCCCCACTTGTACACTGTGGGAACATTACTGGGCTCGGACTGAAGTCTCAAGTCTTGTGACTCTTTTCGAGTCTTCACAAAGAGCATCAGCCCAGTAACAGAGGTGCCGTGTGTGCACAGAGCTATGTGTCCGGGCTCAGCAAGGTAAAAGGTAAGCAACAAGTAAAGGGTAGCAAAGTGCGAGGGGAAGGTACAGGAGGCAGGAATCAGAGAGGGCTCCTCAGAGGAGGTGGCATTTCAGCCAGCTCTTGGAAGATTGTAGTGCCCAAGTTAGATGTGTTCATTCCTTTGATCACTTCCTCAGCACATATGGTGGGTCTGTGTGAGCCAGGCCGCATGCTGGGGGCTGAGGAGGTACTTGTGAACCGAACAGACAGAGCCTCTGGGGTCAGCATTCTCGCCGGAGCAGCAGACGGTAAAATGAGTGTATTAAACGGGAAGGTTGAAGTAAAAGCCGAGAAGAAAGAAAGAAAGCTGGTAAGGGGAGAGGGAGGGCATCGGCTGCACTGGGGAAAGATGAGGAGTCAGGCCAGGAGGACTCCGGGACAGCTCCTGTAGCCTTTCCCTGAGTGGAAGTGCTCTCCACAGTTGGTTAGGAGTCCAAGGGAGGCTGGCCTCGGGACAGAAACGATGATGTGAGAGCTGTGTTTGAGTCTCGTTAGGGACGCTGTCCAGAAGGCAGAGAAGCAGCTATGTGCCATCCTCGCTGGAGACTGAGTGAGGAGAGATAGGCTCACCCCGATGTGTGTGGGACCGCTGACCCTCCTCCTCCTCCTCCTCAACAACAACAACAATAGTAATACTCGTTGATGATACCGAGCTTTAACAGTGTCCCAGGTCCTGTGCTAGATATAAATTATTTATATGCATTTCCTCATTTAACTCCCCCATTAGCCAAAGGAGATCGAGATCACTGTTGTCTGTGTTTTAAAGCTGGGGAAATGGGAGGTCTGCCTGGAGCCTCCTGCCGGTAACTGGAGAGATTGGGACTCCTCCATGCACTGGTCTGACCTGCAGGGACTCTTCGGCTCTCCCTAACGACCCACATTTCCCCGGGGAGGGCTTTGCGGGGGGAATCTCCTTCCACAGCCTCTGTCTCCAGCTGAGGGAGATAGACACAGCCTCCCCGATGTGCTGATGTGCCTGGACCGACTCTCGGGCCTCTTGGCAAAGGTCAGGAGCATAAGGAGTGGACAGAGGATGGCGAAGGAGGACAGAGCAGAGTCCCTGGAGACAAAGCCAGTGGGGATCAAACTCCTCTGGGCCCACGGAGGTGTGAAGATGTGACCGCAGGTGACAGGCTGGAGGCAAGGTCTTCAACAGAACCAGGGAATCCTGGTGACAGGAGGGAGGACAAAATGAAGGAGATGGGAAATTTAAGTGTAGTTGTAGAGTTTGTGCAAAAAAAAAAAAGAAAGAAAAAAAAATCAAGGAAGAGGGAAAGTGGTAAATATGCATACTATGTAAATATCCTCTGTAAAATTTTTTTAGAATAACTTTGACAAATCTAGTGCCGTCTTCCTCTCTGCAGAGATTCTGGTCCCAGGTGGCTTTGTTGCCCTGTCCTCTGCCTGGGTGCTCTTGGTGTTGGGAGGATCCCCACCTACTCCGCTGCAGGCCTTTGGGCACGACAGCCTTTCCTGGCCCCTCCGAGTGCCCTGGAGAGACAACAGGTGAGGCAGCAGGGAGCTGGAGGCCAGGCTCAGAGTTTTGGAATGGTGGGAAGCAGCTCTCCGGGGGCGGGATGGGGGGGTGTCAGAGCCGGGCGACAGAGCACAAGCTGGCCCGTCTTCCACACCCCTCAGCTCTAGCCCCTGAACAGTGCTTTGTGGCCTGGGGATCCCGGGGATGGCACAGGTGCAGGTAGGGGGAGGAGTCTCCCGGGGTCCCCCACCAGTCCACAGCTCTCCACCCCTACGGGTCATAGCTGTCACTTTGCACCCGCCCTCCACGAGGAATCACAGTACCAGGTGCGACTCTCTCTTCATGAATTGTGTTTGCCATATGAGACCCGATATTAGTTTTTCTTTTTCCCCTTCTTCCCTGGCCTGTTTCTCGCCTGCCTCCAGAAGCTGCTAGAAGTTCTCCCCAGAGTTTTATATCTTGAGGGCTTGTGTCTTGAGGACTTGTGTCTTTGGAGCCAAAGCCTCCCCCTCTCCTTCTCCCCCCTCCCCTCTCAGCAGAAGCTTCTCTCTGGACTAACAAAAGGGCACTGTGTCGATTAATAAAACATTTTCCTGCAGTCCGATGGCCACAGTCAGAGTTTGGGCAGGGCTTAGGGATGATGAAGCGTTATGCCCACCCCCCACCCCACACACTGCGTTGGACTTTCTTAATATTTCCATGTAAGGTCAGCTTCTCATCTGAAGAGCAGAAGCTGCTGCGTTCACGTTCTGAGTTAGGTGCTTTACGCCTGGGCTGGCTCACATGAATTGACCAAAATCTTTGGCTGGGGTGGGACTCCCTAGGGAAATGGAAAGACCACCAGGCTAGGAGCCAGGAAATGTGGGTTATGGGGCCGGTTTGGGCAGGCTGTGTGACCCTGGCCAACCTGCTTTCTTTTTCTGGTCCTTAGCATCCTCTTCTGAATGAAAGGGGTTTGAATTTGGTGAGTTTTCACCTCCTAGACAGTTCCACAAGCTGTAAGTCTCTCGGTCTTTGAGGGAAAATTGATTTTTAGTCCAGTAGCCTGGATGATTCACAGCCTAGAGAACCCCCGCCCCCTGCAACCACCACCCTGGATGCATGGCGGGCCATTGGGGACCTCACCATTTCCCTTTCCTTACCTCCAAAGAGGAAGAAGTTAAAAGAGTCCCTGGCCAAAATGACCACAGAAAGGCAAGGCCTGGGAGGTTCTTCTGGGAGACTCCCCCAGAAAGCTCCAGGGCATCTGATGGTGAGCCAGGATGACGTACATGGTCAAGGTTAGCAGCCCTCATCCACGCAGAGCTGTGTTTGGTGAGAGCAGGGAATTGTGCATTCAGGCCCAGGGCTCCTCTGCATGGGCCAGATGAGAAGGCATAAGATGTGGGACCGTCAGACAGCTAGCAATTTGAGCCCCACAAGTCTTGGGGTTAGAGTCTAGTTTGCTAACCCCTTCAGTGCTGGACCCACCGCCCCCCCCAACAAGCTCCCAGCAGATGGCAACAGGTCTGCCTGAACCTTTAGAGATGGATGTTTACCCTTGTGGCCGCAGCTCATCCCATTTTAGAGAGGGTCAGGGATCCCCACCCTGTCCTGTATATTCAGCTCAAGCCTGCTTCCTCTATACCCCAGAAGGGGGAGGGCTTTGAGAACCCAGAAGGTTCCATGAAGGAAACCATTCTGCAAGGCAATTATAATTATGACTGGGGGAGTGACTAGGGGACTTGGTGGCAGGAAGATCCCGGGACATCTGTCCTGGCACAGCCTCAGGTGACCCAGCCCCAGCCCAGGCCACCCTTCAGGGAATGGAAGCTTCATGAGTGAATGAGCTCCAAACCACACCCTTTAGGGTGAATAGCCAAGGTGGACAGGTGGATTCTGGGGCAAGTGGAACCCCCACCCCTTCCACTGTCCCCCCTCATGCCATCCCCGCCAATGCCTGCACCAGGGGCCAGTTTCTTGCTTGTCCCACCCCATCCCCAGCTTCCTTCTCTTCCATTATCCCATGGGTCTGGAAATGACTCTCCCTTCTCCACTCCCATTATTTTATGACATGAGCTCCCACAGGAACGCAGGGCAATCTATATATCGCTGTTAGCATTTGTGTGGGCAGCATGGCTGACATTACCTTAAGGTGTTTGAACGAAACCAACTGGTTAATGATCACAGAGGACTGGGGAGAGGGTGAGCCACGTGTGAGCTCTCTCTGGCTGGGAGCATCTCATGGGCTTTCTTTCCAGTGTGCAGAGAGGACAAGGACTGAGGGGCGGGCAGCAGGTGGTGGTAGTGAAGGGGAAGCTTGATGGAGATGGGCCAGGTGAGTGAGTCTCCTCCTAGGGGGGCTCTCTGCCTTCTGTTGCCGCCATCTGAAAGCCTTGGTACACAGGCCCATCTGGGTAGGTAGCCCTGGCTCCTCCAAGGCAGGCACTTTGGTCCCAGACCCCAGCTCCCAGCAGGGTGCCTGGCACACAGAAGGGGCCCAGTTGTCAGGTTCTGGCTTATCCCTTCCTCATCACGCCCTGCGGGTTCCCTTCAGACACAGCGAGAAGCAGCTGCACATGTGTGGGTCAGAGAAAATGGTGGACAGAACTTTAGACCCAGTAGGACTGAACCATGGGTCAGGTGCACGTTTTGTGGGTTTATTTCATGGCAGGCGGTGAAGGAGGATGTGCCCAATTTGGGGGTAGAGCATGTAACTCTGGGCCATTTCCTATCCCGAGAGGGTTGGGCCACAGAGGTCATCAGATCTGCTCGACCTAGAGATGCCACGGAAGAAAGAGAACTTGTGTGCACATCCTGGGAGGAAGTGGGCTTGGAGAGCGGGAAAGGGAAAGTGTTCCAGGCAAAAAGGAAAAGTTGGGGGAGAGACTCAGAAAAAGGCAGCATGCTCGTGGCATGTGTGTGTATGTGAGTGCGTGTGCACATATGAAGGCCCGCTGGCAAGGAGGGGCAGAGAGGGAGTTCTCAGTGTAGCTCTAGGCTGTTGCTGGCCATGGGAAATTTCTAGATCTTGTGCTCTTTTTGCCATTTGGAGTGCCTCCATCCTTGGCCTCCTAAGAGGTGACCCTTCTCCTCTAGCAGAAGCATCATCCTGCCCCAGAACTCGGGCCTCTGGCTCTCACATGAGACCCTCACCCACCCATCCTTTTCCCCAGCAGGGGGACTTGGTAGCAGGGACTTGGTGACTCTGCATGGAGAATTCAGAGGACTGATGGGGATCCTGTCTTTATGAATTTGACTACTCTAGGGACCTCATGTAAATGAAGATGTTAGATCTTTTCTTTTAAAAAATCACAAACTATATCAAACATACAAAGAAAAAAAAATCTTGCCATCTTTCAGGCAGCATCTGTAAAACTCCCTTCTGTCCACAGACGTGAGTGCCTTTCACTGGGGTGGCAGGATTATTTAGTGAAACTCATGTGATAGGACAAGGGCAACTTTATTTTAATGAGGCTGGGGGCTTGTGTAGATACAAAGGTACGGGTGTTCTATTGTAAAAAAAAAAAGTTAAAAATGTTCTCTCTTTTTTTGGTGTTTTATTAATTAATTGATTGATTTTTTTTGATGTAGTGTTCCATGATTCATCGTCTGTGTATAACACCCAGTGCTCCATGCAATCCGTGCCCTCCTTAATACCCAGCACCAGGCTCACCCACCCCCCACCCCCTCCCCTCAAAAACCCTCCGTTTGTGAACCATAGAAATCTTTTTTTCACGTTAAAATTAAACCAACCAGAAACCAGAAACCAATTTGTTTAAAATTAAACCCAAACCAGAGAGATTCAGTAGTCCTCGGATCTGTAGTCCCGTTGACACAAATATGTGTTGGGAATGGAGGTGGGAACCGGAAGCCTCTGACCTCAGATGTGATCGGAATCCGCTATGGTTGGTTTCCTTTACTCATTCAACAAACATTCATGTCCTGCACAGGTGGTGCACCTTGCTCTAGAGGTGACGAAAAGCTCTACGAGTGAGGTCAGCAGGCACAGAAAATGAATCAGACGAACCGCAAGGACACCTGTAACTATGCTACCTGCCAGAGTTAAGGACTAGGCACTTTGGGTAATGAGGACAGCTGAAGGAAGCAGTGCTCTCTGCTGGCTTAGCCCTGAGGGATTCCCCTCTCCTCAGGGCTAGTTCCAGCCTGGTGGGGGTGTGGCAGGGACATGGTGGGACCCTAGCTCCTCCACCTCCTGTCCTTGGAAGAGCCAGAGTGGATTTTCTCCTCCTTTCTATTCTTATGTTTAAACCTCCTCGTAACAACTAAAATTTCAACAATATAAACTTCGGTTCCGAAAGGGCCCCCCGCATGAATTTGTGTTTCCTTCCTGGCTCCAAGTTTGAGGATCTTTTCCTTTAGACTTGTGCCCCACCCCCAGTGTGGTCCCTTGGCCATGACTTTGACCTTGCTATTTGGGGCTGGCCAGGCTGCTTGAGGTAGGAGTTTCCTGGCCAGGGAAACTCCCCACCCCACCCGGCCACCCTGGGTCCTGAGCAGCTCTGCACCTCTGCACATGGCTGCAGCCCGTTCTTGGCCACCTGTGCACCACAGCCCACAGGTTGGACATTCTAGAATCCTTGGTTTCACCTCTACCCACCTGGCGCTCTCAAGGCCCCAGCTGGGCCGTCCTTGGTGGCCGTCTGCTTTGGCCCAGCACCGTCTGCCAAGCCAAGGAAGACAGTGAGATCCTAGAGTCCAGTACTGTGGTCCAGGCGGAGTCTTGGCCCCTCAGCCCTCCCTGCTCCCTGCCCAGTCCTGGCCAGGAGCCCAGGCAGGCACAATGGCACCTAAGTGCCTATTTCCCTCCTTCCTCTGAATTGCAATAGAGTTGTAACCAGAAGGCAGTTCAGAGGCACTGACTCAGGGAGGGAAGGAACATTAAGGAGTGAGGTAAGTGATGAGTCCTCTTCTCCCTTTCTGATTCCCCCCATCAGCTCAGACCGTGGCTTGAGGAGAGCAGGAACATGATCGAAGAAAAGCTGAGGATTTGCTTAGGCAAGAAACCTTTTGAAAGAGAAGAAATTTGTATCTGTGTCACTGCAGCAGCTGGCGAGAGAGATGGTGCCACCTGTCTGGTTCCTCCCGGCCCCAGAAGGCCATTTGGTAGTCAGGTCCCCTGTAACCTTCTTTGCATCCAGCCAGGCTCCCTATCAGGCAGGTTCTGCTGAAGGCCAGCCTCTGTCTGTCATGATAGGGTCTGTTCACTGCCTCGGTCTCACCCTCAGTGGAGCTGATCTCTCTGGTTCGCTGGGGCTTGACTGGGGTCAGATGGTCTAGGACAGTCTCACCCACCTGGCGGCTGGCTGGAGCAATGGGGGTGGATGACATGGTTCTTGTCTTTTATCATCTAGTGGGGTGGCCCGGATCCTTCAACTGGTGGCAGGTCACCAAGGTCACAAGAGCTGAAAGAGATGTCAAGTCCAACACCCAAGCCTTTCTTCAACCCCGTGCTGTGTCACATTTGCTAATGCCCCAAGAGCCAAAGCAAATCCAATGTGCAGGCCCAAGTTCAAGGGGGTAGAAATTCGATTCTGCCTTTTGATGGGATGAAACACAATGTCACATTACACAGGGGTGTGAATACAAAAGGATGGGAAGAATTGGCAGACATTTCTGTAACCTGCCACAGGGTCATTACGTGAGCTCTGTGGCCTCAATTTTATAGTGGGAGACCAGGGGGGATGTATGGACAGGCTGGGAGGTGGTCCACAGGGACCTTAGCCTGGTTAAACCTCCAAGTTGTTTTCATGGTGCCAGCACGGGAGCAGCGGTTTCAAGTCCCGGACTGTGGGAGGTAACAGAGTGATGTGTCTGTTTTGATCGGAGTTGGAGAAGGCAGTGAAGAGAGTGGGTTTTCCTCTCTGGTAATGATAGCGTCCTCCTGTCCCAAGGCAAAAAGCCATAGGCTTGTTCCTTCCTGAGAACTGTGATTGCTGCTGAAGGCTAGGCCTGGCCTCTCCAAGGAGTCCCCCACTGGAGAGAGTGGGTTCCAAAGAGCACGGGCTCCAAAAGCAGACCTGCGTTCCATCCCCAGCCCTGCCACTTTCTCATGGCAGGACCACACAACAGGCTGCCTGCAGACCATGGTTTCATCTTTTGGCAGATGAAGAATGCTGTTAGGTTTGAGGCACCCAGGTGGCTCAGTGGGTTAAACCTTTGCCCTCTGCTCGGGTCATGATCTCAGGGTCCTGGGATTGAGCCCCACATCGGGGAGGGGGGTCTCTGCTCAGTGGGGAGCCTGCTTCCCTCTCCCTCTCTGCCTGCCTCTTTGCTTACTTGTGATCTCTCTCTTAAATAAGTAAATAAAATCTTTAAAAAAAAAAAAAAAGAATGCTGTTAGATTCGGCAATGATGCTGCTTAGGAAGGTGCCTAGGCCGGAGCCTGGCCATGGGAGTGCCCTGTGTGAGGGCTTGGAGGGCCCCTTTGCCCTTGCACATGGGGAGGGATGGGCAGAGCAACAGAGCTGTCACTGGTGACTAACTCTTGGCTCACCCAGGAATACCAGATGGTGTGCCAGCAACTCGGGCCAGGGAGACGCAGGGCAGAAACTATAGCAGAACAGAAGTGGGACTGTAGCTGCCCAAAGGCTCAGCTCCGTGGGTCCCAGTCACACAGGCAAGCAGGGCGCTGGGTGAGTCCCCGAGTCTTAGACACAAGAAAACTGAGATGCCATCCCCCCTATTGGCCAGGCAGCAACCAAGTTCAGACAAGAGCCCAGATCGCCTTATTCCTGGCCAGGGCTCTTTCCTCCATGGCATGAGATCTTCTGATGTTTCCCTCCGACCTCCCTTAAAACACCCAGTTCATCATCAGGTTCCCAGGCCTTGATGCAGAGCTTCAGTGTAGGGAAGAGGAGAGAAGATGCATCATCGGCCCGAAGGATGGCTGTGAGGAGGGAGTTCAGTAGCTGCCCACAGCTGCTGAAGAGGACACGGGCCTTTGTAGAGACACTGAGCTGAGGTCAGGCCTGGCTTTCAGACACCGGGGAAACAAAAGACAGAGCCATCCCCATCAAACAGCCCCCGCCCTCCTCTGGCTCAGAGCTGCCTGGAGCGAATGAGGAAAACGATTATTTATCAGGGAGCTGGTCAGGAAATTGGACACATTCAACAAAGACCAGGAAACATCGTGCCAACTGGGCCTGATGGGGGTGACCGGGCTGCTTGGAGCACAATGGGCTCGCTGGCGTCAGTGTTTGCTTTCTGAGGGACAGCTGAGGATGCCCACCGCATATGTGATGAAGGCAGGGAGACAGGCCCTCGGTGGCCAGCCAGAATCCCGGCTGCCAGCTCCTGGTGGGATAGCCAGAGAGCAGCAAAGTAGGCAGGGCTGGAGCCCAGGTCCCGGGGCAGAGAGAGCTTTACACTCCACAGCACCTCCCTCCTCCCTGGGACAAGAGGGAGTCTGGGCTCCTGGGCAAAAATGCCCCGGCTGCTCTGGCAGAGGCAGGAGCCTTCCCTAGAGTGGAAGTGGGCATTTGGATGGGGTTCCCCCAGTCACTCATTACCCTCCCCCATGGCCAAGGCCCCAGGTTCCCCTTGGGCTCCTCATTAAGAAATAGAAAGATGAGTGCCCACGGGAAGGTGCTCTGGAAACAGTCTGTTCTGTTCCCTGCCCTGTCCCCTGGGGACCTACGCTCATTCCCATCTTAATACAAGAAGGGGTTTGAGAGAAAGCATCTCGCCTGGAGTTAGGCACTTCCCATAGGTAACTGTGTCTGCTTCGGTCAGGCCTCTCCTCTTGTCTCAGCCTGGGGGGCACGATGTGGTGTCTCCCCCACCCCACCTCCAGCCCCGTGTTTCCCCCAGGACCTTCCAGCATTTTGTAACTGACCCCTTTCTGGGTGAGGGGTAGGGGCTGCAGAGGCCCATGCTCGTGGGGGCCCTCCTGGGCCTGACCAGACCTGTGGGAAGGTGGGAAGGGATACCCAGTGCTGGCTAGTCTTTGGCCTGATGGTGTCACCACTCCATGGCAGACGCTTTTCTCCATTTGGAGGGTGACTGGGGGCTGTGAGTGGTCTCCTCATTGTTGTTCAGTGGGGCTTTCTTAAATGCTCTGAGGATCAGCATCCTTAGTGAAAAAGGATCTTGGGCTTTGGGGTATTTTCTCTGGGCCCATATATCAAGGCCTACCTGTGGATCGGTGGAGCCCTGGAAGATTTTGTGGGGTCTTCTGTGGAGCCAGCTCTGGTGGAGGCAACGGGTCCCCACAGTGGGGTGTGGAGGAGATTGGGCCAAGGCAGGGAAAGGAGCAGTGGGTAGGACGGAGGGACCCTCTGACCATGGGGTTCTCACACACCCAGTCATTCCTGTCCCCCCCCACCCCCCTGAGCTCTGGGGAAGGAGCTCTCCCTTGGCGTCCTACTTCGTGCTCTCTATGTGCCACAGAACCCCTGGCAGGAACAGCAGGGCAGAGATGATGCTTCCGTTCCTTCATCACAGACACCCTTCCCAGCACTGGGCAGTGAGAGAGTATAGCTGTCCCCACCCCTGCTGGGCCCCGGAGCAGGAGGCAGTGAGTGGAGTTAAAGCATCTGCCACTCAGTTCATGGGGGGTCCCTGGAAGCTTCCAACCCCTGTTGGACCTTTAGGAATGTGAGAGACCCCTTCCTGCTGAGGGTGGGAAGTAGAGGGTGGGGTGAGCCGTCTGGAGCAAGGGGACGACCAGGCAGCCCCAGGGTGGCAGCGGGAGGGAAGGGCTGTGCACCTCAGGGTGCTCATCGTGGAGCATTTAAATATGGAACAAAACCTCAGTTTCTGCCTCTCTGTTTATAGTTGCCTCTTGCTCCTGAAAAGAAGCCTTCATACCTTGAGTCATTCCAGCAAAGAAGGCTGAGGGTTTATGGAGGGTTTACAGGGAGCTGGGGAGCTCGTGCAAGTGCTTCTGGAAAACCAGGGCAGGCAGTCCGCCACTGACTGCCTCCCTCTGATACGCAGAACTGCAGAACGGGGACCTGCGAACACCACACACTCTCTGTTCGGGCAAGGGGGCAGAGCTCAGCTCTTGGAACTCCTGCATAATCACTCTTCTTAAAGCGTTCTGCAGTCTGGCTGTCTCTGTGAGCGAGGGTGTGAGTGTTTCCCTTCCCCTATCTATATGGATCTGTCACTGCATGATAAAATAGAACATGATGAGTGTCATTCTAAAGCAATTACAAGCAAGATGCATAATGGCAGAGCTGGGGAACATGGCATATGGCCTTGGGCAGGCACCCTGTGAGAACTCACTGGGGAGATTTTGCTTCCTCCCCACCTCCACCGCCCTGAAAAACCAGATCGGGCTTCATGGTGAGGAAGAAAAGGCCATCAAAGCCCCCCACCGCCCACCAGGTGGATGCTGAAGGTTCTAGGGAGATCAAAGGCAGCCATACACAGCTGACTGCAGGACAGGGCCAGACCCAGGGAACCTGCCAGCTCCAGAGGGTGCGGAAGAATGAGGAGCAGCAGACGTACCCTCAGAAATTCCCAGCTTAGCAGCCCGAGCCTGGAGAGCTTTGGGGAGCAGGGGGAGCACGAAGAGTGGAGGCTAAATGGTGTTTTTATTTCACCCAAGCTGATTCTTCTGGAGCCTTTGTTCCCTCCCTCCAGCCCCAGCCACTTCCTGCTCCTCTGGCAGCCCCAGCAGCCCCCAGCAGCAACTCCGGCAGCCGGAGGCTCTGTTCATACATCAGATTGCTAAGTGAAGCTCACAGGGCCTCCAGTCTGCTCTGCATGTCAGGGACCAACTTCTGCTCTTCCCAAGGAATGGCCCTGCTTCTGGGCACTGCTGATCTGGCCTGAGGCTTTCCCCTACTCTGGTCTCAGCTCAGAGATCTGCAGGGGGTTGGGTAGGTTTCCAGATTAACCGTGGGTCTCTGGGAGGGAAGAGCACAGCCTGGTCAGGTTAGGTTGGATGCCTTTATAGAAGCTGGATTAGGATACTCTCTCTGTCAAAATTTAGGATGAAAGTATCCCCCTGCCTTACCCCAACTGTGTGTGGGTGTGCGTACACACCTGCACATATGCGTGTCTCTGTCTGTGTGTGTGTGTGTGTGTGTGTGTGTGTGTTGGATGGTCTGGGACGGCCTGTCTCTGGGCTGCCAAGTCACTGGGCAGAGCTCCCAGGGACTCATGGGTCCTCATCCAGGTCCCCTGGAAAAGGACCAGTGGCCCCGGCTCTACCCTGATTTGCCGTGAGAAACAGGCAGTCCGTTCTGTCCAGGAGCTCCCCAGGCATGTACTCCTGATCGTCACCAAGAGTCCTTTTCTCCTTCTGTCCACCCGCCGACATGCACTAGCAGAGAATGACCAGCTCATTTTGTGTAGGGCCAGAGGTAGATACTTGAGGCTTCGTGGGCCCTACCTTCTCTGTTGTAACTACTCAGCTGTTGTAGTGCGAAGGCAGCCATCAACAGTAATGAATGAGCGTGGCTGTGTTGCACTTTTATTTATGAAAACAGAAGATGGGATGGATCCGCTCCAAGGGTGTGGTTTCAGAAGGAGTGGTGGGCAAAATCCTGACTCCAGGGCTTGCCCTCCGCAGACATCCTCTTTCTCTGGGAGTCCAATCAACACTTCTGCTTTAAATAAAAACTTCCAGGGGGCCTGGGTGGCTCAGTGGGTTAAGGCCTCTGCCTTCGGCCTGGGTCATGGTCCCAGGGTCCTGGGATTGAGCCCCGAGTCGGGCTGTCTGCTCAGCGGGGAGCCTGCTTCCTCCTCTCTCTCTCTCTACCTGCCTCTCTGCCTACTTGTGATCTCTGTCAAATAAATAAAATCTTTAAAAAAAAATAAAATGAAATGAAAACTTCCCATCGGCTCTTCCATGCTCCCTTCTTGGTGCTGCATGCACATACCCGTTTTTTACTTAGAATCGTATCCTTGTAGAACTTGGAGCTAAAAAGGTCATTTCACTCTACTCACTTATTTTCAATATGCGGAAAACGAAGGCGCAGAGAAGGGAGGCTGCTGGCCCAGGACCATGCCGCTAGCTGGTGGCAGAGGAGGGGTCAGGCAAAGTCTGGCGACTTCGGGATGGACCTTTCCTCTCTCTCGACCAGCCTGCTTCCTAGCCTGTCATGTCTCTAAAATGGGGCAGAACCAAACACAGAACTGAGCACCAAGGAACCACAGCCTGGACCAAATAACAGTACTGTGTGTGTGTTTAGTGATTCTGCGGGGCCTCTCGGGAGTTGGGGAGAAGTCCTGGAGAAAGAGCTGTGTTACTTTCTGGAAATTCACTCTGCTGTGCACCAAGTGGGAGAGAAGGAGGGCCTTCTACCTGGTGCTTTTTTCTCTAGCATACGTGCGAGTTGAGCAGAGGAAGCTTTGCAATCACTGCTTTGTTCTGGATGCCCTCCCCTTTCCCTCCTCCCCCTCCCCTTCCCCTTTTATCATGAGCCTGTGATTTGGGCCCCGGTCCCCACCACTCAGCCTCTCTTAAGACCTAGCACTGAGTACAGCAAAACAAGCTTGGTTATGCATTCTCTAAGAAGAGGAGGAAGAAGGGAAAACACTCGTGAGTTTATTCCTTCTCTGGAGACTACTGACGGGATCTTCACTGTTGGTTTAACAGGAAGGGGTGTCCGGGCAGAGTAGGGCGGAGGAGGGAGAATGCCCTCATTGCAGAGAGGGGAAAGCTCAAGTCCTGAGGGGCCCGGGTGTCCTGCCTCCTGCAGTCTCTTGCTGGTCCTCCCTCAGGACGCTGAGTAACCCAGTGAGCCAGCCCAGGCTCCTGCTGGCAAGGCAGTGGGGGTGGGGGAGTTTGAGAAAATGAGCTGAACCCCCAAGCCTGGTGTTTGGCTGCACCTGCCCTTGAAATTAGGAAAGCTGCGTGTCAGGAAGAGAAAAGTGGGACTCGAGAGCCCAGGCCAGGCCTGGAAAGGCTCCCGGAGGATGCTGAGCTCAGAGCCCAGACCCTCCAATCAATAGGGCATGCCTATTTATAGCATCAGCCCCGGAGAAACTTAATTATGATCAAAGGGAGCTATTTAATACCGTGCTTGCTGAAGACGCAACCTCTTGTCAGTAGAAATTAATCAGTGGCTGCCGTGGGCTCCTGCCCCCTCGGGCTCCAGAACTGGGGAGGCGTCTGGCGGGAGCTGGGCTCCAGCTGCCCCAAGAGGGTCGATGACATTGGTGCCCTCACACAGTCAGCCAGTGGGCGGTGTTGCACTTTTACTTATGAATAAATACATTTATTTGTTCTCCCCCAGGACACCAGATGCACCAAGGTGGGGGTGAGGGGGGATGCCAGGAGGGTAGAGGGAGAGGTTAGGGTGAAGAGGCTTTGTGACCCAGCTCAAGTCAGGCTCTTCCCCAAAGCCTTTCCTGACCACTCCAGGCCGGGAGCACCCCCTGTCCTCTGGGCTTCTGCAACACTCACGTCCCTCTTGCATTATTTTATGCTCTGATTGGGGATCAGTAGGCCGCTTCCTAGCTGAGTGGCTTTAAGTGCTCATCTCCTCATCTGTGCATTGGAGATCCTAGTAGCACCTTCTTCAGAGGCGTTTGCAAGGATCAGAATTCGTTACCACCTGCTGGCTCACTTAGAACTGAGCCTGGCATGTGGCGAGCTCCCAGTAAGCACCAGTCACTCCTACCACCACTACCGTCGTCCTGTCTTCCTGGCCAGATTGTGCATCTTGAGGGCAGAAATGGTCTGTACCTTTACACTTGAGGTGACCTCCCCTGGTGCCGAGCCCACTGCTGGCCACAGAGAGGGCAGAGAAATTGATCAATGTTGGCCGCTGTGTCCACTCACTCATTGGTTCATTAATTGATTTATTCCTAGAAACTTCATTGAACCCTCATGTGTCAGGCCCATACCAGACATCGCAAAGAGGGAAAGCATTAAACACAGTCGGGGTTTCTGTTGAGCTGCTCGCTGCCTGGTAGGGGAGACACTCATGGTGCAGGGTCATTACACGGAGCTGTGAGAGCGGCTACAGAAGTGGGGCCCAGATCTTTGGGGGGGCACAGACAAGTGGGGGGACTCAGCTTTCTGGCCATCCACAGAGACTGGGACTTAGGGCAGGACCAAAGGATCATAGCAGGATGTGGAGGGAATGTAGAGGTTCTAGGTAGAGGGGAGAATGCGTGCAAAGAGAGGCCTGGAGCTCTTAAAGTTTGTGTTCTGATCCTTCAGGAAAATCTGGGTGGAACATTTCATTGCAGTGTGACATCAGAGGCAGAGCTGCTGGTCTGGAGCTGTGAGAGAGGAGGAGGGGGTGTTTCACCAACATCCTTCGCAGGTGCTTGGGCTCAGGCTTGAGCTCAAAGACCGCTTTCCTCCCCGGAAAAACTAAGCAAATAACTCAATAGTTGGGTTTAGAACAGAAGCCCAGGGGCACCTGGGTGGCTCAGTGGCTCTGAGCTCTGCTCTTAAAGCTCCCTTCTCTGTGTCTGAGCTCTGGTGGCTCAGCCTCTGCCCTCAGCTCAGGTCTTGATCTCAGGGTCCTGGGATCGAGCCCCGCATTGGGCTCTCTGCTCAGCAGGGAGCCTGCTTCCCCCCCTCTCTCTGCCTGCCTCTCTGCCTACTTGTGATCTCTCTCTGTCAAAAAAATAAATAAAATCTTAAAAAAAAAAAGAAAAGAAAAGAAGCCCAGAAGAACAGGTGGAATTCTGAAGCTAAGGGAAAAGTCTGATGTCTCCCATTTGGGACAACCACTGAAAAGGACAGAGTTTCTTATCATGACAATGGTGATGCCTCACGCTACAGGAAACGGTATAGGAGAATGGTTAGAACATGGGCTCCGGAGCCTGGTGCCTGGGCTGGACCCCCAGCTCTGGCACTTGAGGGAGCAGCTGGGTGGTGAACAAGGCAAGGCCTCAGATGTCGAGATGGCAGTCTTACTGTCGTCTCCCACCATCCCTGTGAATTTATTCAGTGGCACCCGCTCTTCCTGGGTGGAAATGGGCCCAGGTCCCATGACTTTTCAGGTCAGTTTTGGGTGCCACGAACAGCCTCAGGTCTATAATCGCTGTGTCCAGCCCAGTCCAATAACTGCAGCTTTCAACTCCATTTAAAGTTAAGACATCTCCTGTCCCCCGGCTCTGTCTGCCGCAGGTGGAAACAGCATGGTGGGCATGCTCCCCTTCTTTTCTCTTTCCCTTCTGTATCTATCAGAGTCCTGACAGGAAGCAAATGGCTGTCAGAAGCTGGAAAGTCGAGGGGAGTTTTCTAAAAGGACTATTTACAAAGATGGTGGCAGGCTTAGGAGAGCAGAGCGCCCTAGGGCCTGTAGGTGCTAGGGGAAGGAGAAGCTACTAGACACAGAGAAGGGAGCTTTAAGGGCAGGGCCACTGGAGGGACTGCGGTCCTCGGGAGAGGGGGGCAGGAGCCCACAGAGACCCACGCAGGGGAGGAAGAGGGAAGACCATCCTCCCATGCTCATTAGACTCAATGGCTCCTTTCAGGGGGCATGGGAGCCAAGAAAGTTTGACAGTGCATCTGGAGGGGTGCGTGGGGGCCTCTTTCTTCCTCTGCTTCCAGTTTGGATGGTGAAAGGGACGACAGGAGGGCAGGGTGTGGATGTTCTCACTTGAGTTCTCTGGGCTTAGCAGATACGTAATGCTAACTGTTTCTCCCCTGGAGTGGGGGGTCACTTGGGGTCACTTGGCCACCCAGTTGCTGGGAAACCCAATTCCCCCAGTTCCCCCAATGTAAGTGATGCCCTCTCCCTGATTAGGCATTCAACCTCTTGCTCAGGGGCATTCAACCTCTTGCCCTGAGCATTGGACAGGCACCCCCACTTCCCAGCAGCCCCCCCACCCAGGGAAAGCTCCATGCAAGCTTTCTCCACATCGGTTCATCCCCGTCCATGTGCCAGAGAACCTGGGAATGTGAAACTTCACATTTGCTCCACCTCCGAGCTGTCAGTGAGCCTCCAACTTTCCCTTTAGATTATTCGGGCAAGAACTAGACCCCCATTTTCCATGTCTCCCAAGGGCAGGGGACCTTTGTACATCTCTCTGAGAGGTCTCCCTAAAGCCCCTTGCTCTTGGCTTGAGCTGAAAGAGGAGCACTCCCAACTCCCCTCACACCAGTGGCTCCTCAGTGACTCTCTTCCACGCTCCGACCACCTTCTTCTCATTCCCTTCAGTGCTGACAGGTATGGTGAGCAGAGACCTTGGGTCCTGCGCGGGGGGCCTTGCCCCTCCCTGGAGAATGTAGTCGCTATTAATGCAGAGCCTCGTCTGAAACAGAGAATAAAAATATCCACTCTGGTGGACCTGGTGGTCTGGTGGTCTGATGGACCACTCTGGTGGCACCATCTCTGTGACGTTGAGTAAGTTAATTAGCCTCGCTGTGCCTCAGTTCCCTCATCTGGACAGTGAGGAGGATGGTATCTCAGCAGGTCTCATGAGGATTTAGTGAGTTTATTCCTATACAGCATTTAGCTAATGCCTAGAATATAGTAATCACTCAATAAAATGCTAGTTGAGGGCTATTATTTTTTTTTTCTTATCTGATTAGGAAATGATTTGTGGGGAGGGTCGCCAGTAAGAAGAAGAGCTGAGGGGAGGAAACCAGAGAGCCCCCTTCTTCCCCTCTCTATTGCTGGCCTTCCAAGCCTAGTGAGGGAACTTGGGAGGTGCTGGGTTCCTTGCCAAAAAGAGGAGGCAAGCAGGGAGGTTTCTGGGTTTTTTCATATTTAGTGTTAGGTCTGACATTGGGCAGGTTTCCATCCAGCATTCTGCATCTCTTCTGGGAAGGAGCGAGCTTCTTCTCTGCCCTGGACATGTGAATGGGAGAAGCCAAGAAGAGTGTTCCCTCCTTTTCCAGCCACCTTGGCTGAGAGGGGAATGGCAGCCAAGCCTAGAAACTTCTTACCTTTATCAGGACGCCAAGAACTGCAAGCTCTGAGACAAGATGGTAAAGGGTGAGCAGGGGAAGGTTGAATCACCTTGTTGGGGCTGCCCAGGGCCCCTGAATTTCCCTGAGCCTTCCACAGGGTTCCCCTCTCTTCTGCGACCCCACGCTGGAAAGGGACAGGCAGAGGGTGTGTGTGTTTGCAGAAGAAGCTTCCAGGTCAGCCCTGCTCCACAAGGCACAGGGAGCAGGACCCTTTTGAAGCAAAGCCCCCCAGCCACCCTGCAAGCAGCCGCCTCCCTGGAGACTGCAGGAGGGCGGTGTTTCCCCATCCTGACCCCGAGGCTGACTCCCAGAGGCTGGAGTCTGGCCAGTGACCCAAAGCCTGCTCTCGGAAGATGCCATGATTGCTGAGGCATGCCCCGCTGGCTCGGCAGTATTTGGTTAGTAGTCGCAGCATCTCGGTGGGGACATTTGTGCCTCCTGGCTTTCATGCTCTTCCTGGTCCCTGAAACATTCTCTCCTCCCCCATGAACCCCCCTGCTGTTTTTCTGGAGTGTCTGGAGACGCTCATCCTCTCTAACAGGTTTTTTGCACTCTCTTTGCTGCTGCTGCCGGGTCCTCCCACCTACAACCTTGGGTGCTCCTGTAGAGTTTTGCCCTGGGTCTCTGTTCAGGGGTCACCTCCTTAAGACACCTTCCCAGACTACCCTATCTACAATAGCCTAACTCCAGCCCTGCTTTCTTTAATTGCCTAGCACTCATTAGCTTGCGGTATGACTTTATATAACTACTTGAGTATCATCTCGCTCCCTTCTTTCTGGGAATGTCAATTCTGCAAAGGCAGGGCCTTTGCTTTGGCCTCCATGTGTCTTCAGCACCTTGGCCAGTGCCTGGAGGGTGGAAGGCACTCCCTAAATGTTTGCTGAATGAATGAATGAGTGAATGTAGGAATGAATGAATGAATGAGTGCCTTGTTCCTCACCCCTTGGACACACCCACACTTCATGGTGGCCAACACATGCCATCTTCACCCCACCCCACCCATCCTATCCCCAGCCATGCACATATCTCTTGCCCTCCTGATTATAAGCGATTCCCAAATCTTTTTTTTTTTTTAGAAATTTATTTTATTTTATTTTTTTAAGATTTTTATTTATTTATTTATTAGAGAGAAAGAGAGAGAGAGCTCAGGCAGAGTGGTAGGCAGAGGCAGAGGGAGAAGCAGGCTCCCTGCCGAGCAAGGAGCCCGATGTGGGACTCGATCCCAGGATGCTGGGATCATGACCTGAGCTGAAGGCAGCTGCTTAACCAACTGAGCCACGCAGGTGTCCCAAGCATTCCCAATTCTAAAGACATTGGGAGGGGTGCCTGGGTGGCTCAGTGGGTCAAGCCTCTGCCTTAGGCTCAGGCCATGATCTTGGGGTCCTGAGATCGAGCTCTCTACTCAGTGGGGAGCCTGTTTCCCTCTCTCTCTATCTCTGCCTGCTTGTGATCTCTGGCAAATAAATAAATAAAATCTTAAGAAAAAAACAAACCATTGGGAGCTCATAGACTGTGTCCTCACAGAAACTGAGGGACAGGAAGTGGAAGAAGACTGTTGCCTGGGCAGAGCTGTGCAGGCCAAAGCACTGTGGACCATAGACTCAGACTGACCCACCTTGAGTCCCATCTGTGCCACTCACCAGCTGCGTGAGCTTGGGCCTGTGGTTGTCAACAGTGGATGTGTGCACAGCATCTGGGGGAGTGCCTGCACAAAGTAGGTGGTCAGTAAACACAAGCCATCATGACTGTGGGTCTTCCCTAAGCTGCAGTGATTGAGGCAAAAAAAAGTTATCACATGGTGTCTGCCTCTAGGCCAGACATTTGGGGTCCTCCTTGCCACTTATTCTCTGCTCCCTCTAGAGCTCTCTGCTAGCAAGCCTTGTTACCTCTCCCTTCAAATGGCCTCAGGAAAGAGACCTTCCTCATGGCTGCTGTAGCCGGTGACCCCCAGGCCGGACCCTCAACCTCTCCTACCGGAGATTTTGCCCTGCTGCCTTCGTAGGCTCCCTGAAGATTCACCCTCTGCCACCTGCTTTCTGAGGACTTCCTCCTGCGGGCTGACACTCCTCTGCCCCAGCCAGATGTCCCTCCATTCACTAATTCATCCACTCAGCATTTTTAAAACACCTGCTGGGCACAAGGCACAGTGCTGGGGGCTGGGGGCTGGGCTCCAGGCAAGCCTGATAAAGTGCCTGTCCTCAGGGGGCTTACAGGGGGAGGCGGGGGTGCAGACAGGCATAGCAATCCAGTGCGGGGAGTAAGTGTGACGGCAGGGGTGAGCAGAAGGTGGTGTTGTCAAACAGCGGGTTACCAGCCCATTAGTGGGTCATGAAATTAACTTAGTGGGTCAGGACTAGCATTTAAAAAAAAAATTAAATGGAGCAGAATAGAAATATCACAGAATGATATTATGGGATCACACTCATAATGAGGGAAAAATGTTTTTTTAAAACTTTCATTTCCATTTTATATATTGGGGTATGTGTGCACGTGTGTGTGTGTGTGTGTGCATGTATGCATATGATATAAAACATATTTCCTCTTTTGGTTCACAGTAGAAGTGTTTAGAAAACACTAACATAGGGTATATTGGGATTCCCAAGCCTCTTCTTGGGAATCAGGAAGAGCTTCTTGGAAAGTATGACGTCTAAAAGAGACATGAACTACTAATAAAAGTTCACAAGCAGAAGGGTAGGAAGATAGGAGCCTATCCTAGGTTGGAGAAATCATCTAAACATGCCCAGGAGTGGGAGGAGGGAGGAGAGAGCAAGCCAAGGAACAAACCCAGAATTATTTTCTAATTGTGTCACAAAGAAAACAAGCATATTCCCACCTTTGTGCCTTTCTTTGGGTGCCCTGCCCTTTCCCCAGACTCCCTTACCTTCTCTGATCTAACACTACTTGTTGACATTTGCCAGTCCTGCCCAATGCTCTGGTCTCAAGACTCTGACCATCCCTGATTGGGCTCAGTATCCAGACCCTGACTGCTCTGCTCCCTGCATTTCTGTTGAGTTTTAGAATTTACAGCTCATTTGGACTGTAAATGGTGTAAATGGTGTCTCCTTGGAAGGTCCCCGTGGCCACACGAGGTCTGAGAGAGGTGTCATATTATGTCTATTTTACAGAAGGGAAACCGAGGCACAGGGAGGTCCAGTACATGTCCAGGCTCACCCAGATGTGAGTAATGAAGCCAGAACTCTCAGCAGATTTCCTGTCCCCCAGACAAATGCATTCACATTTATATTATGTTGGACCTCAAAGCTATGATGCTCATAACAGCCCTTTGCCCAGTTGCCTCCCAAACGAAGCCCTGCTGGGACGAATGCTGCGTCTTACCCTTGTGCATCAACCCAGTGCCAGACATGCAGAATGATACACAGAGACACTGCTGGGGTTTACTGCCCACATTGGAGCATGACATTAGGCTCCAAGGAAGGGATTGCCATGGTATCAAATGCTTCTGCTCTCCTACTTTCTTCTCCATTTGTACCTGCCTCTCTTCTCTGCTTGCTCCTCCCTCTGTGGCCTTCCAAAAGCCCCTTCCCCACTCCCCATTCCTCCCTCATCTCCTCCCCTTCCCTCCCCACTACTGCAGTGCACAGTCAGCCCTGCATCAGCAGCATGGAGGGAGGCCAGGTCCCGGAGGAGGAGATCTGCTGGCTGAGGAGGGAGAGCAAAAGGGACCCCAGCCACAGACCTCAGCTAATTTGTCCAAGGGTGTTTAAGCCTCTCTGGGGAAAGCCCTGCATGGCTGGGGTGGAAACTCACCCCAACCCTAGGGACACAATAAAATAATCAGAAGCACTAGCAGAAGATCCTGACACGCTGTGGGGAAGGGAAGAAATAAATCCTACCCTTAAGCGTGGGCCAGAGTCCCGTGCCCCTCCCTGGCACCTCCCAGGGCCGCTGCCTCCCTGCACCTCGGGAGGCTGGCTCTCTGCCCTGGTGAGTCACGGGCTCGGTGGGGAGTAATCTATTCGCTACTAAGCACTTGTCTGTGGCTGCTTTTCCAGGAGCTGGAGCCATTTACAGATGGGAACAACACTCATCTCTGGCAGGGGAGCCCCATGTCCAGCACCAGCCCGCTCCTTGAAATAGATCTTTCTGGAGAGCCGGACAGGCGAGAGCACAGCCAGGGCCACAGGCAAACCCATTTGTCTAGTGGGCAGGGTGGGGCAACCTCCCCAAAACAGGCAGACGGGGCTTGCTTTAGTGGACTTTGTACTCCGGGGGACACTAGGAACTTCCCAGATTTGTAGACGGAGTAAGTGGCAGCAGAAGAAGGTTTCTTGGAGGTCAGGCCATTACATTCGGTCTTCCTCCACCTCTGTTTACCTGGCTCCCCACACGTGCGTCCGCACACAGTCCCCATTAAAGAAACCTCTACATACCCAAGACGAGAGCTACAAAGCAAAACACAATACTACGAGCAAATACACGAAATACTGGTCAAATACCCCGTTTTACCCCTGCCGGCGATTTTTTAGATTCCTGCGACAGTTCTTAGACAGCTGGTTTACCACAGAGGTACCTGTCAGCCATTCTGAGAACGTGTGGCACCCTGCCAACCTCAGCATCCCCCTGGCGGGTCCCAGGCAGACAAAGGAAAGCCCCTACCATGAACAGCCCTTCCGATAACACCGGTGTTCTGACAGAGCGCCGTCTCAAGAACACATGAGCTCGTGCGTCTGAAACCTGGAGTCTGGGTCTGGGTCTCACGGATGACTCGCTGGGGAAGTTAGGGCAAGTCCCTTCACCTGAGTCTTCGTTCCAGCTACTCAGTGAGAATAACACAAGTACTATGATCCCAGGGTTGGGGTGAGAACTGAGGTGATGTCCGAGAGAGTACATTGTGAACTTTGAAGTGCTGTGCAAATATTTTGTGTCTGGAAGGTTTGTCTCTCCTACTAACAGGTGAGTTCCACGAGGGCGGGGACCTTGGTGTTTGGCCGCCATAGCCCCAGCACCTCCAACAGTGCCTGACACGCAGTAATCACTCACATGATGACTGTATTAATCAATGGCCTACCAGTTAGCCAGAAAACAGACTCTGTGCCCATCCCCTCACATATCCACCTCACAGCCTTCCCAGTCTCTGGGAGAAAAGGATAGAAAGGGACAGAAAGGGACATATCCACAGCCTGCCATCGTCTCTGTGGAGCCTCCCAGCTCTTGCCTCTTGCATCCTACCCTCCGTGTTGGATGGAGGTAGGCTCAGAGCAGGACTGTGCCAGTAAACAGCTGTGTCCCCGGCCCCGCCTGTCTAGCGGGGCCCCCTCGGCTCGCTTCCTGCATGGGGTGGGGTGTGGAGACACAGAACAGCTCTGACAGGACGTGGATAAGCCCTTTGCAAACACCGAGAGCAACATAACCTTCTGCGCGCTCACGCTCTCAGCATTTAATAATAATCTGCCAGTCTGTGGAGGAGTCTGACACAGAGGACGTGTTGTTCTCTGTCCAGTGAGGTTAGATAAGGAACCAACGGCCACATCCTAAGCCAGAGGGCCCTGGAGACCTCTGGGAGTGAGTTCGGGCAGGCAGGGGGCTGGAGGCCTATCAAGAGCGGTCTGGCCCCTTCCTCCTAAGAAGGTAAGAAGGTCTCAGACAACATGTGCCCCATCTTGTTTACTCAACGAGTACCACGGGAGCACCAGCTCCGCTCCTAGCCTTGTGATCAGCGCCATGCAGGATGTGGGATGTGGGAAGGCGGCTTCTGCTCTGTTCATCTTCCGTCCAGAACACCTTCCCCCTGCTGTCCACCACCTGAACACCAGCTCCGATCAGGGGTCATGGAACCTTCCTGACCATTTCCTTACTCCTTGCTCCTGCTCATTCATTCTCTCTCTCTCTCTCTCTCTCACACACACACATACACACTTAGGGTATTACGGATCCCTTCCTCCTTGTGTCCCCGTACTCTGAGCACCCATCCCCTGTAGTTTCCAGAAAACCCTGTTGCACTTTTATGATTCCATGAGGCAGCCGAGCTGATAATTTATGAAGAGTAACAGCTACCACAGATTGAGCACCTACTGTGTGCCAAGCAGGGGGCCTGGGGCTGGACAAAGATTAGCACATTTAATCCTCACAACATTCAGGGAGCTGGGTGGTATTCTCCTCACTGCTCAGGCATGGAAATAGGCTTGTGCAAGGTCACAGGGCCAGATAGTGACATAGTGAAGCCAGAACTCATGCCTCATCCAGCTGACACCCAGATTCGTGCTCCCCAGACTCCCTCTATGTGTGGAGAGAGACCACGTACCCCTGGCTCCTCCCTCCTTGGTGTTAGTGTCAGGTGGGTCAGGAAGGCAGCTTCTTAGCAAATGCTGTTCACATCCCCCATCACTGGTAATGGCCTAGGACCTCGGGATTCCAGGTTCCTGCCTGGTAAAAAAACAAAAACAAAACAGCTGCTGGGCTACTTGGCCACAGAAGCCCACTGAGGCAAGATCCCTGGAGCCTCCGAGTTCTGAGAAAGTGAGGAAGGGACAAGCTTGAGACCTGGCTGAGGCCTGGTTTGTTACTGTCCCAGCAGCCTCCCTGGGTCAGCCACGCAGCTGCTGAGCTCCTCCTCCCACCTGGGCTGTACTTCTAGCTTCAGGATTTACCAGCCATGACTTGGGCAGACTTGGAACCTTCTCTGAGCATCAGTGAGCTGATCTGTGAAATGGGCAATAGTAGTGCCTGCTTCCTAAGATTGTTGTAAACATTAAAGGGGAGTAGATCATATACACCCACCTCTTGATACTGTGTCTAGAACTGGCAGGGCTCTGTTCCATTAGTGGAAGATAACTAACTGTAGAAGGACCTGTGGGCTATGCCCTTGACCCTGAAGCCTGAGCCACGTGTCCTAGCCTGCTCCAGGAATCCAGTGCGAATCTGTCTTTGAATTTCCCCACAAATCCCCTCTGTGCAACTGAATCACACCGGCTGCCATATATGGCTGAGCCAATGTACCTCCTACAAGAGCACCAGAATGGGGACAGGTGTCCCCCCTTGTTCTGATCGGCACAGAGAGGCCAGCAGTGGCCCTGCTAGGTGCAGTGTGCTTCTAGCTGTGCCTGTGGCACTGCCTCTCCCCCATCTGGAGCCAAGACTTCTGCTCCCCACAGGGTGCCCACTGTGTGTCATGGAAGGTTCCAGACTCAGCTCCCCACCTCCCCTTCTCTCCTGTCCTCCCTCTCTTCCTTCTTTCTTCCCTTCCTTCCGCAAATACCTGGTGAGGACCTACCTACCTACCTACCTACCATGTGTCAGGCACTGTGCTGGCTGTGGGGACGTGAGACCCAGCCTTTTCATCACAGTGCTCAGGGTGAGAGGTGTGGGCCAGCCCACAGCCCGGGGACAGCCTGGCAGGCTGTGTGCCCACGCTGGTGCGGGCCCCGTGGGGTGCTGGGTACGGAGCTCCATGCCGCCTGCCTCGTGGGGCTTGCCTTGGGCCTCGCCTTGGGCCTCCTGTAATGGTGGTGGCTGAGATGCCTGTATTTGTTTTTGCTTCCCTCCTCTTACAGTGTAATCACCCCCAGGGAATGTATTTACAGGCCCAAGAAGGAACATTTACTGAGTTCCTTGTATGTGCCTTGTATGTGCCAGGAATGCAGGGGACACACGAAGACAAATGAGCCAACGCTGCTGCAGGAGTGTGAGGGCAGGGGTGGGGTGTGGGAGCAGATCTATCCCTGGGCTGCCGTGCACATGCCCTTGCAGAGGCTGCCAAGAGGGGCTGGGCAGGGGATACCAAGGAGGGCCAGCTGGGGCCCTCCGTGTGTCAGGACCAGAGAGGGCTGGGCTAGCCCCCAAGAGGGTCTCTTGGGGGAACAGGCAGACAAAGGGAGTCTGGGGCCCCTCCAGAAGGGCCTGCTCAGGGCCCTCATAGGCTGTTCTCCCACTGCCAGGATTAAGGGCACCATTGGGCTTTTTGCATGTGTCCTAAGCTTTCATGAGTTGAGAATGGAATGACAATGGCATAGGCCAAGCAGCGCAGCAGTTGCAAGCTAGGAGTGGGCATCGGCCTGTGTCTCCCCTCCCCCAGTCCCAAGCCCCCCCCCCCAACCAGTCCCCAACCTCCTGCTGGGCCTCCAGGAGGGACCAAGGACCCAGGCCCCTTCTGCCTCCCTTGCTATCTACCCCCTGCCTGCAGAGGCAGCCACAATGGGATTTTAATGCAGTTTCCCCCTCCTCTTTTGTATTTACATAATAATAAGTCTAATAAATAGTTGTCGAGAAGATGGATGAGGGCCCTGTCTTTATGTTTCCCTGACAGATTTAGTCCTTTATGCAACTCACCAAAGCAGAGGTTTTTCTGAAGCTAATGAAAGGTAATCACTGTGAGGCACCGGTTGGGTTTGGCTCTGGCATAATTGGAAAGAGCATGAAACTTGGAATCAGAGTTTGTGGATTCCTATCCTGGCCATGCCACTCCTGGGCTGGGTGAACTCCCTGCCCAGGTCTCCTCCCCTGTACCCCGGGCCTGTCCAGCCCTAGTTACAGGGCAAGGTGACATGTCCTGAAGGCATCAGCGTGGCCCCTGGCTCTCACCAGCTTCCTTTCTCTGGAGGAGGAGGCATGGGCAGGCAGTGCTCTATGCAAATATAACCCCTCTCCTGGGAGAAAAGGAAAAGGCATCACCAGGCCCAGAGCAAGTGTCAGGATACTTGGGTTCTGGCCCTACCTCTGTTTCTGCCCCACTGTGTGACTCTAGACCAGTCCTGCCCCCTCTCTGGGCCCCAGCCTTTGCCCTGGAGCAATGAAAGTATTCCAGGAGCCAACATCTGGGTTTCTTCCAGCTCTCCCGCCTCCATCCAAGGGACAGAGGTGAATGAATACAGTGCCACGTGCCCGGGGAGGTGTTGGGGCAGAACCTGCAGGTTAGGGAGGCTGGGCATGGTGCTGTTCCTAGAGAAGGAGCCTAGGAGAAACCAACCGAGGCCAGGGCACCTCTCTGTTTGCAGCCTACCTTATTGGGAGGAAACCAGGGTCCTGCAGCCTGCAACGTGACTCCTGGCTTCCATTTCTCTCCCTGGTTACCCTTCCTAGGTACCCCTTCTTCCAACAGCCTGTGCTGCACCCCCGCTCAGACAACAACTCCTCCAGCCTTCCCCATGGAAGGAGTCGAACACAAAAGCCACCTTCTTGCAAAACCAAGAAGGCTGCCAGTCCCATCCTGCCGCTTAGTAGCTGCCCTTAAAAAGTCGAAGGCCCAATTTGGTTTCCTCATCTAGAAAGTGGAAATGCTCTCCTTCTTTCCTGTCTTATGATGGAATCCCCATTCTCTTTCCCACTTGAGTTTCTCCCTCATATGCGTCATCTCATGCCCGAGCTTGTGCTCTTCTGAAAACAGGGACCAAGACTTGGGGGCTGCTGCCTGAAGGTGACACCCTGGATGGCAGGGTAAGTGCGACACAGCTGGGGAAAGGCCAGCAAGGGGGGACTGGGGAGCTCAGCCCCACAGGGAGGGGGGGACATCAGCATGGTCACCTGTCTTTGACTCCCGTGTCCCCCCTGGCTGTGCCTCCGTGAGTGCAGAGGGCCCCCTCAGGCTTCAGACCAAGCCCTGAGATAGCAAAGGAGAACAAGCCCAAGGCTCCCACCTGGTGCGGACTGTGGCATCATGCCATGATGTGCCACGTGCGACAGGAGGGGCTGTGGCATGGCGCCCTGCCGTCTGCTGCGCTGTTTGTTTCCCTACTACATGTTGTTCTTATTTATCTTACCATCTGTCTCCCTCTCCCAGCATCGCGCAAACATAAGCTCCTCAAGTTTGGGGGCTGGTATCTGTTGGTTCAGGGCTGTGCCCAGAACCGTGTCAAGTATGTAGTAGATACTCAATAAATATGTGTTTGAATGAAGGAGCCAATTAAGAAGAGTAATGCACGTGAAAGGCTTAGCACAGGAGCCGGTTGTACTAAGCACCCAGTAACATTCACTGATTTGATAATCAGTGATAATTTGATAATCACTTGATTATCAAATCAGGTGAACATGGTATTGCCCACCATGGCCCAGGTGGGCTGAGGGCAGTGGCCTTTTCCTCTCACACTCCGGTTCCTGGGGCAGGTGAGCTGGCAGAGGCAGGGGCCTGTGTAGAAGCAAGTAAAGGAAGGGGAGCTGATGGTTATTGGCAGCAGGTCCCGGACCCTGCTCTGGATGGCCCCGCCATGGCCAGGACCCCTGATGGGCTGACTGATGGGGCTCTTGTGTCCTGCCCCAGGCAATACCTGTCTTTGCTAATTGTGTGTCAGAGCAAAGTAATTTCCTGTGTCAAAGGCAGCTTCTGTTCGGCTGTCAGAAGCTCAAAGACCCTATTCCAGTGGCAAGCAGGGAGACTGCGTGCTTGGAGGTCCCTCTTCCCAGAGGCAGGGCAACGGGTCCCCCAGGCCTGCTCCCTGCGGCCTGGGGCTATTGGAGGCCGCTGGCCCCTGGCCACCTGTCATCTGTTGGGGATTACGAGGCCATGTGTGCTGATTCTGGTTGACATTTCATCTCACACACTGTTAAGTGAACCTCTCCAGAAGAGAAGAGAAGTTCGTTTTAGTGGGAGAGAAAAAGTAGTACGTACTCTGGGGTCTAACAAGGTCCTGATTAATTTTTTAAAAGATTTATTTATTTATTTATTTGACAGACAGATCACAAGTAAGCAGAGAGGCAGGCAGAGAGAGGAGGAAGCAGGCTCCCCGCTGAGCAGAGAGCCGGATGTGGGGCTCCATCCCAACCCTGAGATCATGACCTGAGCCTAAGGCAGAGGCTTAACCCACTGAGCCACCCAGGTGCCCCTGATTAATTTCTGTGATAAAAACGAGTTGATCTGGAGCCGGGCGCCGTCAACCCCCACGACCTGTCAGCTCCCAGGAGCAGGGCCAAGGGTTTGGGCCCAGGTGCTCCCTGGTCATCTTGCACGGAGGATCTCTGTAGCCCCACTATGTGCAGAGGCACTTAGGGCAGGAGAAGCCTAGAAGGGGGTCCCTCAGAGAGCAGGCACCAGGCCCCCTCTTCTCACGCTGGCATTCTTGATTCCTAACCGCTCCCTCTGGTGGGAGGCAGAGCCCACGCCAGCCAGGCCCTCGGCCTTCCTGGGAGCCTCTAGTTAGCAAGAAGAAGTGGCAAATGGGTCAGGTTTTATGGGCGAAGTTGGTCAGCAGCTCTGGTCAGTGACCCTGCTCTTCTTTCTATCCATGGAATCTCGGTAGCTATTGCCCTTCTGAGCTAAGCTGATTAGAGCAGGAGACCCTGCCCTCCTCTGTCCCCTCCTGCCTTCTTGCTTTCCTTCGAGAAATGTTCAGGGAGCCCCTACTCTGTGCCAGGCACCATCCTGAGAAGCTGAGAGCCGCAGGAAACAAGGCAAACATAATTCCTGAGATCATGGGATGCACTCAAGGAAGAACCATATAAAGCATTTGGTTACAACAAGGGTTCAAAACTTGACTACACTTTGCAAACCCCAGGGTATGTGTGCCTGGGGGTTGGGGGTGGGGTGAAAATAAAAATGAAAACTAATATCTGGGTGCTGAGCTCATTGGTGAGGCATGTAGCTGACGCCCCTGTCCCCCACCCTGCATTTTTCACTCTCCCCAGGTGACTACCAGTGCAGAGCAATGGAATGACCCTGTGGGAAATGTTGTGTGGGAGGGTTTGAAACTGCATTTAGAGAATGAGGTCATGGGTTGAGGCCTTGTAAGGTTGGTAGGTCAGGAAAGGATTCCTTGAAGAAATCTTGTTTGGCCTAAGGTCAAGAGCAGGACCTCAGCCATTTTAATGGGTCCACTGTACATCTCCTGGGATCTTGCTTAAATGGGAATTATGATTCAGGAGGTGAAGAATGGCTAGACATTCCCTGGACCGTAGAGGTGTGGCTGCAGCACTGGGACCTGTGGAGGCCCCTGGGGCTGAGATAGGACCCCCTTTCCCCCACACATAGCACATCTGACCCTGCCTTGGCCTGGGCTTCCTTAACATTGGGACATGGCTCAAAGGGAAAGAAAGAGCCAGAGCCCTTCTTGCTCCGGATGCTTGACCTGTCCCCACTCACCTTGCCTCTCTCATTTGTACCCGGAACACTTGCCCTGTGTGATGCCATGTGGTGGCATCTGGAGCCAGACTGGGTTTCGGAGCCCCTCTGTCATTACCAGTAGCATGGTCCAGAACAAGATAACCTCTCTGTGCCTCAGTTTCTTCATCTGTAAAATGGAGGGAAATGAAGTATTAAATGAGTTAATACGCGGCACAGTTCTGGGCATATAGTGAGTCCTTTTAGCTATTATTCTTGCACACGTACACACACACGCGCACACACACGCGCACACATACACACTTCTCTTGCCTAACCACCTGCCTGTCCTACTTTGGGAGGTGAGGCAGGGAAACCTCCCTGGCCCCATCTCCTGTGCGTCTGTGGCTCACTGCACTCCTGTCACACCACGCAGTGTCAGCTCATATCCCTCCACAGCTCCGGACCTCATCTCACTTAGAGTAAAACCAGAGTCCTTATCTGCTGGACCGTTCCCACTTCTCTGGTGTCCTTAGAGGTCCCTGCCCCTCCCCCATCTCGCTAAGGTGCTCCTGCCTCAGGGCCTCTGTGATGGCTGCTTCCTCTCCCTGGACCACCCTTCCCCCAGGGAGTCTGCCCTTCTTCCCGGCTCCTGCCCACTTGCCCAGCTGTCATCAAGGTCCTCTTTTAGCACCCTGCGTGGAAGTCGCCTCTCCACCATCGCTCTCTGTCCCCTTCTCCGGTGCTCTTCACTGTCCTCGCCACTGTCTGACACGTGTCTTTATTGATTCTGTCGCACTCTGACTCTCCAAGAATGCGGGGACTTCTCTGCTCTGTTTCCTATTGCATCCTGGCTCCCAGCCTGGCACAGAGAAGGTGCTTAATAAATAATTTTTTAAGTAAATGACTAAGGGAAGCTCTCTTGTTCTTGTGTGAACTGGGAGCATGTCTGGCAGGAAAGAGGCATTGAATCAGTGAGGAGGGAATAAGGGAATGGCTAACACCCTGGGCTCAGCTCCAACCCTGGCCTGAGGTGTGTCCCTCACCTTCTCTGGCCTCGATTTCCTTGTCTGCAGAATGAGGGGTTCCTTCCAGAGCCACGGTCCACGAGTCTCTGTTTCGTGGTTAAAGTCTGGCTGGCACGCCGTGTTACATCAGTTTCAGGTGTACCTTAGTTTCGTAGCTATCTCTCCAGACTGTGCATGCCCTTGGGTATAGTTACCATGATTCTGCCTTTTTCCGGGGGCTCGAGTCAGCAAGGGGACCCCCGTGGGGCTGGAGTGAAGTAGCCTTGTGGAGGTGGGACTCGGGAGGATGCGAGCTGCCATGTCAGGAACATAGGCCGGGGTCAGACTGAAGGGGGCTGCTAACACAGGGATTTGGACTTCAGCTCCATTCCAAAGACACTGAGGAGCCATGAAGGTTGTGGAGCAGGAGAGTGTCAGGGTCACTTTAGAGAGACTAAGTGGGCAGGGGGCATGGGCTGGGTGGGACCAGGGCAGTTACCCTGGACCTCCTTCCAGCCCTTCATCACTTGCTCCTCCCCAGGGCAGGGAGGGAGAGGCTGGCCCATCCACTTCCAGGCTGGGGGCTGAATCCTCAGTAGAAGCCTGGTCTCTTCTCCCTGAGTGTTCCTGGGAGCCCGGTGGGAGAAGCTGCCCCGCCCTGTTGTGACTTCCTGTAGTGACCACAGCGTTACATGGCCAGTCCCTTTTTCTGCCTCCTAGCACCGTTGTGTTATCATGAGAGAGAAAGACCCAGAAAGGAATGAGCACCCGTGTGGAGCAGCCCATGGCCTGTCTGGAGAGCTGCTGAGATTCCATTTACACCACAGACCTCCTATTCCTCCTCCCAGTAAGACCAGCAGTCTGCCAGGCCTACACCTGCCTGCCCCCAGGGAGCCCGGAGACCTGGGCAGGGCTGATGGAGTGGCCAAGTACAGGGCCCGGCCAGTGGGAATGCTAATAGTGCCTGTGGCAGGGATGCTGGGGCAGGTCACCACGTCTGTGCGCAGGCGGGGAATGTCCTGAGTCTCTGGGAAGTGAGACTCACTGGATCCACCATGTACTCACCTCTTCCCCCTGCCCCAAACCTGCTCCTTCTCCCTGTTCCTCACCTGGGCAGATGGCCCACCGGCTGTCCAGAGTGGGTGCGACTGGGATATCCAGGCAGCCTCTCCCTACCCCCACACCTCGATCCAGCCACGTCTCCCCGCTGTTGAGCCTTCTTAGGGGGTGGGCATGTTCCCTCCCTGCTCTCTGTTTCAGACTCTTCTCTTTCAGGCAAAATTACTCCACTGGCCTTCAGCGGGTCTCCAGCCTCCAGACTCAGCCCCAGCCAGCCAGCCCATGATTAGTTACAAAACCCATTCATTAGCTATATGTGCATTCATTCAGCAAAAGCAGGTATTGGGTGATTCCTGTGTCGCAGGAAAGGCACCAGGAACTGGGGGGAGGAGAAAGCCCCCGGCGTCTCGCGGGGGAGACTGTGACCCGAAATCACATGGATAATTCTCTAATTCCAGCTGGAGTTAGAAGCCCCTGTGTGGAGGAGAAGGCGGTCTGAGAGGGTCTGGCAAGGAAGGGCTCCAATCTATCCAGGCGGGGAGCAGGGAAGGTCTCCTTGAGTAAGCGACACTTAAGCAGGCCCCGAAGGGTAAACAGGCCTTAAGCAGAGGCCAGGTAGGGAGATGACTTGGCAAGTGGCGGGGCCTTGCCTCCTGTCTTGCTGCCCCTTGCTCATCAGCCTGAGCCCTGGCCTGTCCTGCCACCTGCCTGGTGATACGAGACCAACTGTCGAAGCTCTGTCTTCTGGAGCCCAGTGCCTTTGCTCTTGCTATTGCCTCTACCTGGAATGCCTTCTCTACCATCTTCCCCTGGCCACCACAGTCATTCTTCCAGACTCAGACTCCTCCTCCAGGAAGCCCACCTGAGCCTCCTGTTCTGCATCACAGTCGTACCGACCTTGTCATCTTTTTATCCATTCAGGGATCTGCTTCCTCCCTTATTCTTCCCTGTGACCCCTTGGCTTACCCAAGGCTAGCCTGTCACGGGGACTTGCTAAATATGATGAAGCTGAACAGCCTGGACTGAAAGACGTGCCTAGGCTGCCAGAAAGTGCCCACTAGCCCAGCCCCTCAGATTCCCATCCCTAAGCTGACAGCTCCCTCACCGCCAGGGCACAGCGATTCTTTAGACCGGGCTCTCCCCAGCTCTTTATCCACATGCCAGCCGTACAGAGGCAGTCCGTGCATGCGTGCGAGTGTGCATGCCTGTGCGTGCGTATCATCAGCAAATTCACGGAAAGCGCCATTCATCAGGGTAAGATGTTTCCATGCTTTCTGCATGAATTATATAGAGCAGGCCTGTGCTGTGCATTTCGCTATTTTTACATGGGTAGTTTTGTGGAGTTTATTTTCCTTCAGCACATTTGTTGGAATAATTACATAGGGGGGCATGCGTGTTGTATGGGTCACTGAAAAGCGGTCTGGGGGTGTTCTGTGCCAAGGGCAGAAGCAATGTTCTCCCTGGGGATGTGATCGGGATTCCAGGATGGCACACTCTTACGCTCCCTGGATGCACAGCCAGAGCTGTGGGCCCCTCCGCCCCTCGTCCACACACCCGAAAAGGCGAAATTTGCCTGTCAGTATGCAGCAAAGAGACAGTTCGGCTCCGAGGCCAAAATCAGATGTGCTAATGCCTGGGAAGGACCGCATAGCGCCTGCCACCTGTGTCAGCGGGAGATGGAAGCTGTCACCAGTGTCCTCGTTATCGCCATTAGCACTGTGGCCATTTTGATTACAATTTAGTATTCCATGACCACTGTCGTCGGCTGTGTCACTTAAAACCCTCTGCTCCTCGTACCCTTTATGCTAAAGATCTACACCTCCTGGGGGAAAGGACATGTTTTTCTCCTCTCTGAGTAGTTGCAACCAAATAAAGATAAGATATTAAAATGGTTTCATTTAAGTAGCGTTCTTACTCTGTAAATGTGTAAACACCAGCAGTTCAATAATCTGGGAGTAAGGGGAGCCAGCAGTGGCACAAACAGTCCATAAGTCGAGGATGGGGGCTCTCCAGTCAACTCAGAGTTCTGTCTGCCATCCAGCCAGAGACTGTGAAGTAGATCACATGGGACCAGGCTGATGGAAGCATGAGAAGGGCCTTGCTGTAAGGTGGTTAAATATACAAAGGCTCCAGTTGGCGTGGACTCAGAACGGCATGCCCATGAAGGTCCCTCCGTGAACCTGCAAAGTGACTTAAAAGCACAAGTCTCTTGTGGGTGAACATGCTTGGCATTTCGCGCCCGCCGAAAATACGGATGGCTCCTGCTTGGAGTCTGCTGACCTCCAGGGATGCCCGTGTGCCTCAGTCCGAAGTCAACAAGAGGGGACACTCACCGGCCAACTGACCTAGATCAACAAACAAAAATAAGAACCACAGTCGACAGTTACCGAGTGTGGATCGCGTGCCAAGCATTACGTGCTCCATACGCCTTTACTCCCCAAATAACCACAACCGTCCCACGAAGTAGCTGTCTCTACTTTGCGGCTGAGGAAACGAAGGTGTAGCAGGCTGAAGCGATTGCCCAAGTTCACCAACTGCAGGTGATCGGACCGACACACAGACCCAGGGTCCAGAGACCGTGCATGCAACTGTGTCTCTGCCTGCAGTGTCCACACACACAGAGACAGGTGTGCACACACACATGCATATGTGTGCACGCTCACGTGCAAAACATATGCTTACACACACATGTTCATGTGCACACTCCTAGGCAGATTTACATCCGTCTTTCTTTCTAAGGATGATATTGGCATTTCTAGAACCCACACAAGTCTGGCAGGGTGGTGGCGTGGGATTAATTCACAGCTTCCCTGTGGCTTGGGCCATTGCATTCACCTGGTCTGTCTCCACCTCCCAGGCCCAGGGTAGAGTTCCTTGCCTATGACCAGGATCCCCTGGCTCTGGTTTCCCTCTTCCCATTGGGCATCAGCTGATCCCTTGGCAGGCACGTGTGCCTGGGCCGTGCCTTCCACATCACTTCCAAATTGTCTTCTCAGTCCAGCGGTGGCCTGATTGCAGGGCTAGAGAGCACTGGTTACTTGGGAAGATAGCTGTGATTATGACGTGCTCTCCCCAGGTCAGAAAACGGTGTCCACCGGGGGAAAGCAGAGCCACTGGGGCTCAGGGCACTCGCCCGCTCTTCTCTGGATGGCAGCGGGGAGCGTGAGTGAGAGGGGAGACCGAGGAACCCTCTCTCACCCCACCCAGGCCAGGCAGCTCCCAGGACAAGCCAGGGCAGTCTTGACCCTGGAAGCTGCCCCACTCCCGCCTCATGCAGCCCTTTATGGGTCTGTTGCCAACAGGCCACTGCCACGGGAGCATGGTTCCCAGCCTGTGTGGTCCCAGGCAACTTCCCACACACCCAGGGGCACGTAACTCCAAAGAAAAATTCTTCTTCGTAGCTGCCTTCAGATGTATGTAATCAAGTGGTAAGTCTGCCTCTGAAGAAATCAGGACATGTATCATCAACATCGGAGCCCAACAGAAAGGGATTGGGCAATCTGCACCCCTCTAGAGACATGCTGAACGAGATTTGTCTATGTTTCTTTATTTTTTTAAAATTTTATTTATTTATTTGAGATAGAGTGCAGGGGGAGGGGCAGATGGAGAGGCAGAGAATCTCTTACCAAGTCTTGGCAGACTCTTACTAAGCACAGAGCCCGACACAGGACTCGATCCTGCAACCCAGATATCATGACCTGTGCTGAAACCGAGAGTCAGATGCTTAACCCACTGTGCCGCCCAGGTGTCCCGAGAGTTGTCCATGTTTGTTAGGACAGGGGACCCTTAGCTTTGGGTAGTCAGGGCTACTGCCTCCTGTCATACGGAAGGGAGGACAGCAAGGAAGGCCCAAACCCCATTATTCCAATAGCTCTGCTCTCCCTGTCTTGCCACCAAACACTGAACAACACTGGACAAGTCATTTACACTTCTGGGACTCAGCTTCCTCATCTGTAACATAGGAATAACCCTATAGGGTTGTCATGAGGGGATGTAATTAACCAAGTGATAGCTGTGAAGTGTCCAATACCCATGAGAACTCACCAGATTTTCACTTTGTTACCTTTTCTAAGAGCAGCTTAGGCAAGCATGGGCTCGAACATGGGGGAGAGCGGGGGCCTTGGCCGTAGGTATCCTGAGTGGATTCAGAATTAAGAATTGTCTGTAATTATATTGCTTTGTCTCTGTCCTTACTAGAGAGTACATCAGCTTAATCCCCATTCTACAGAGAGGGTAGCTAGAAGCCTCAGAAAAATACAGTCCTGACCCAAGGCTAAGGCAAGGAGAGTTGATAGCTAGATTGGTCTGGACTTTGCCAGGATGTTCACCTCTGTACCTTCGTTTAAAAATAAGTGAGTGGGGAGAAGAAAAGAAGAAAGGGGGGAGTGAGGGAGAGCAAATAGGAGGAATGAATTGCCCAAATGCCATAGGCCAACCATGTGGCTCGAGTCCCTTGCCACAGCAGCAAAGGCTCATTTCTCTTTGGGTACTGTTGCTGCCTCCTCCTTGAGGGCCCCCAGGTAGGAGGCAGGGGCCCAAGGGGCTATGCCAGCTGGTGAGCATGATGGCTTGCCATCCATCTACGTGGTTTCCCCATGCAGGCAGCAGGCTTTTCTAGTCCATTGGATGTGGCATTTCCATGGGTACAGCCTGGCTGTGGTTGGAAATGTTCCAGCACAGCTGCAGGTGGGTTCAGCTCCAAGGGGAGCCCTGGCTGGAGCTGAAGCCTGCTCCAGGCGAATTCTGAGTACCTTCTCAACACTGTGACCCTGAGACCATGAAGGCCCCCTGTGCGCATCTGATCATACTACGGTCATAGCTGCCTTTACTCAGGACGTGCTATGAGATGGGACTCTGAAGTGTGTCATGTAGTACTTTTCCCTTCACCTCTATGTGGATCCTGCTATTGTACCCTTCCCCGTGACCCACCCCTCAACCTGCAGAGGAGATCTCCTAGCAATTAGAGTAGGTGGTAGTTTCTAGAGAGAAGACCTTTAATCTGGAACCCAAACCCCAACCTAGCCGGGGAGCCGAGCTGTCCTCCTCCCTTCTGCACCTGTTTGCCCAGGTGCAAAACAGGCATCAAGTTCGCTTAGAGATCGCACCTCCCAGGCCCTGCCCCCCACCTCCCAGTGGGACAGGTGAGGGGATGGCTGTCTGGAAACCTGCAGTGTTTTCCCTGGAACCACACAATGAGAAGCCTGGCTGCTGCTGTGCACCCTTTCCCAGGGCCTTTGGGAAGGTCAGGGTCAAGCACTAACCTAGTGGGATCTATACAGGAGGAGGCTTCCTCCTTCCTGTCTATTTCTGTCAATGCCCAGTGTTTAGTGTCTCCTCCCCATAGCATAGCCCCTGTGTGAGGGAAGGCTGGGAGAGTTTTTAAAATGCTTGGCAGTACAGTGCCTGAATCCAGACTGGTTAAGTGCTTTTTGTATTGTGATTGATAATGTGCAGATTAGTACAGCACAGACTCCAGAGGAGAATATGGAGGAAATGTCTAGTAAAAGTCACTGAAGTTCTGTGGGTATAATCATGGAGTGCTTTCTGGAGGAGGAGATGAATAAGCAGGATCAGGAACACCCATCAGCTTTGCAAGGTAAACCTTGACCTCCCTGCCTCCTTTCCCATACTCATGCCACTCTTGACTTGGTGCTGCTTCCTGGGGACCTCTCTTGCCCCCATCTTTAGAGACTCCTTAGAGCAGCTGCCCCCACCTGAAAGGCGGCTGTGATCTTATGTGCGCTCTTCTGCTAGGATTCAGAGCCCCCGACCACAGCTCCCTGAGACTCCTAACAGGAAGCTTACAGGGAACCCTGGGAAGAAGTTGTCTTCTCAGCTCTGCCCCTACCAGACCCTTCTTTGCAAACTAGCGTTCGGGGAGTACTCCTTAAGTGGCCGACACTGTGCTGAGCAGCCTCTGGGCTCCTGTGCCTCATGGGGAGACTGGTGCATTGGAGGCGCCCCATGAGTGTCACCGATGAAAGCCACACACAGCCAGTGGC